>JAPMOQ010042445.1:2095664-2123056 GCA_026543055.1 Argiope trifasciata
GATGGGGTTTTTATGGATGGCAATGCGCCATGTCACCGGGCCAGAACTGTTCGCGATTGGTTTGAAGAATATTCCGGACAATTCCAGCGCATGATCTGGCCACCTAGATCGCCCGATATGAATTCCATTGAGCATTTATGGGACATCATCGAAAGGTCCGTTCGTGCCCAAACTCCTGCACCATCCACACTTTTACAATTATGGACGTGTATACAGACAACCTGGCTCAATATTCCTGCAGAGGACTTCCAAGGATTTGTGGACTCCATGACACGTCGAGTTGTTGCATTTCGCCGGGCAAAAGGAGGACCGACACGATATTAACAGTCAGCCCATGACTTTTGTCAGTTCAGTATATATATATATATATATATATATATATATATATATATATATCTTCAAAAATCACGCGTGAATTGAGTAAAAATCATCTGCAACGAGATGGCACCGATAGTATGTCAAAATGACAGGAGTGTAAGAAAGCGATGTATGGAGAATACAGGCAAAAAAGTAAAGTTGTTCACAAACGCTTTCAAAGCCTTTAAGTGCAATAGCTGTATAGTTACGACACAAAGAACGCATTTGTATGATTTTTTACGTGGTAGAATAATCGACTGTTCGGAATGCGGACATAACCAACTGGAAGTATCCGACTAACATGGAATCGTTCAGAGTGTCGTATTCAGGCTTTGGCAAGGACTCCATGATGATGAAGATAATGTGAGTACACGTCACAGCACATATTGCTTCTAAGTTACAACGGTGAATAAGGACCGGTAACTGTCAAAAGAAACAGACGAAGCACAGAATCAGAACTGTCGCATCAGCTCCCTTCAGTCACTTATGCGATCGGTCTACATGTCTATATGCCTGTCAAATGTATTCCGCTACCTGCAATCCACCGCCTCATGTGGTTAGTTAGGAGTAGAGAGTGCGTCCATTGTGGACGCATCCACAGTTGGCTTGGGTGTTGTTTTTCGATGAGCGCATATTTAGATTTCAGCCTGATTCTTGCAGGACATTCATATCGAGAGCGTCAGGTACCCGTTACCACCAAGAGAACAATATTGAAAGACACCATTAGGGTAGTGAATAATTATTTGTTTGGGGAGGAATTTTTCTGAGTTTCAGATCTGATCTGAATGTTCAAATTGGAACAATAACTTTCCAAATCTATCAGAACACCATTCTGGAACAATATGTTGTTTCGGGGTGCCTTGGTCACAGAATTCGTGTTTATAGACAAAGCCAATCTCACCGTGCAAACATCGTAAAATAATGTCTTAGATCGAATGTATCGCCCCTACGGAGCAGCCATATTCTCACCAGACTTGAATACAGTAGATCAAGTATGAAACATGCTTGCCGATAAGTTGCAGCTCGTCAACCAACTTCGACATATCTTCTAGGAAAATCATTACTTGATGAGTGGTGTAATATTTCCCAAGATCAGATCGATAATTTGATTCTCTGAATGCCTAGGCGTTGTACGGACTGTATTTTATCGTCTGGGAGACATGCTATGTATTAACGATCATACTAACCATGTAATATCGGTTTTTCTAGGCAGAAATGTTTTTGTAAATAGCTCCATGGAGCAAAAAAAGTTTTTATTAATGATATATAACATATAACATACATTTTTCATCTTTACCTTTTGTTTAACAAATATGCTTTACAAATACGTCACATTTGTTTTGATTCTGACTCTTTCTTTTCCTGAACTTGCATTATTTTTAATTTATGGATATGAATATAGTATTTCCATAAAACCATATGATTTTTCTTACTATTCTTAAAATTATCAAAGTTTTTATGAGGATTTCAGCGTATACGATATGTCTTTTTAATTAATTTTTTTTAAATTCATCTAATCTTCTTAAAATTGATGTTTTAATTGGTATATTAAGCGTAACAAACAACAATTTTACAAACTGAATAATTTGTGAATGTTTCCTTGCATTTTTTATAGTACTTTTTACTTGCCTTTTTATACGAGAAAGTAAAAAGGTAAGGATATGTTTATTTATTATAAAAAATGACAGTTAATTACAAATCGTACTATATTTAAAATATTTATGTGGTAATAAGTACGTTATTTTTATGACTAATTAAAATAAATTAAAATTGACATTTCATATCATTTGAAAAAAAATTAACTGCGACCAATAGTAATTTTAGCATAAAAAGAAAAAAGAACAGAACAAAATATTCACATTTCATTTTCAGTTACATTAATACTCATCTATTTTATGTCATCAATGAAGAACATATAACCCACATTATTTTAATCAGCTGCTGAAGGAAATTATAAATCACGTCATATAACTAGTATCAAAAACAAGAATTTTTGGGCTTCAAAATTTCGTTTAAATAAACAAGAGTTGTCAAAAATCACTTTTGGAGTCACTGAAATGCACATAATTGGGAAAATATAAAAATATTAAATAATTAATTGAGCATAAAGATAATTTATTAAAGTTTTAGGCGGGATATTTTAATGAAATATTTAAAATAAAGATTACGCATAAAGTTAACTTTTTCCTCTTAGAATTATTTATTCAAGGGCCAGCGATGTTACGCTTTAAAAGTAATAAAAATAAAATGCTCGTTTGATTTGTTCACCTCTTCTACTTTGACCCAAACTCCAACAATACCTTGAGAAACTATTCTTTAATGAAGTGTTATTTCCATGTTTACTTACTCCTCCTAAGATTATTGGTGAAATTAATGGATCATAAAATATAAAGAATTTAACATAACAATTTTTATTATAATTTAAAATTTGTAAATTTGCTGTGTTTTTATGAAGTTCCCAAATACAGAGCTAAAGGAGGCGAAAGCATTATTTAGCTACTTTGTAAGTTTGAGTGATATTAACTACAAATTTAAAAATTTGTAAAAACTATGACAACATGATTTTTAAATGAAAGTCACATTTTTAATAAATCTTCGAATTGAATTTTATTTGTGTTTAATACATTTCCTTACATTCATTTATATTAAATTTATTCAGTATCTGCAAAAAGTAATGAATTTTTTTATTCATTGTCCGCTTATACTAAGATTGTTGTTTGATTTGAAGGATTATGAAGCATTAGGATTTAACAAAGATTTCTTTTAATTTAAAATATGTAAATGTGTTATGATTCTGATAAATTGACAAATACAGGTAGAGTAAATGTGCAGTCATAATTATTTTGTGAGTTTGTATGTTATTAACAACAAATTGACATATTTGGAAATACCAAAAATAATATGTAATGTTTAATTAAAATTCACCTTTTTAACAAATCCCTCAATGCATTTGGTTTTTGTTAAATATATTACTATACTTTCACTTACATTCAACTAGCTTAGAAACTGCAGAATAGAATCGTTTTTAGAATTAGTCGTTTTGCATATATAGGTTTTTATTCATATTTTATAGATTCCTCACCATTTGTGGGTAACTTTCTGCAAAGAAATATGTTTTGTTTATTCTTTTACAAAGAATAGGTGAAACCAGTGTGAGAATCAATACTGGGATCCGGTTCGAAATATTGGAAAAGAAGAATCTGAATCCGGAACGTTTACATTTGAAAGCAATTCAGTAGCTTGCACTGAAGACAGAAAGTATATATGGTTTGCATAGAACTGAGCTTAGATGAAAACCTTGGAGACACTTATTTGCTATAATATACAAAGATAGATATTTGTTTTTTCATTTTCGGATATATTTTCGTGAAATTTCGAGGGATGGTTTTGAAAGAAAATATCTTTATTCTAAATAAAAAAAAAAAGAAATAAAAAAAGTTAGGACGGAGTTTATTGTGCTCTTGTATAAAGAAGAGGAAACGTAATTTGAATGGAATTTCGTCTACCTTCTGGGTCTTTAGACAGGGGGATGTTGTCGGGACCTTTCTACTAGCAACTTGGCTTTCTTCCAATTCTTTCTTCTCCATTTCGCGTCTGGAATTCAATTTATTGGAATGAAAACCGAATAAAAATATCATATCAACATCTAAAATGGCGAAAGCGTGCCAAAATAGTTCTTACTCAGAATTTACATACGGAATTTCATTTGAGTCTTGATGGTTTTTAGTACCATTAAGAGAGTTAATGCATTTATGGGTAAAACTCTTTTTCTTGGAAAGATGATATATTTTAGCTTTTGACATTGGTTTAAAGAGTTTAATTAATAGGTTGTGATTCAATAACGATTCTTAAAATGAAACGAATTATTTATAAATAAAATGTAGTTTTGGCATCAATGTCTTTTTCCATCAAAAACTTCCTAAGCTGTCTTCAAACCCAACCCATTATGATGTTACATAAATTAGCTAAACATCTTATATATGTCTAAGGAGAAAATTATATCATGAATTATATTATATAGTTCTTAAAGATTCGTATCTAAAACAAGTATTACCTATCGTTTCTCGCCAAACTGTATGATAAAGTTATTTAACTTCTGAGATTGCATATTTCCTGAAAGTAATAAACATTTTCGTCAAAAAAAATAATTAGGGAATATAATTAAACCCAATAATTTCGATACACTTTTTGGTAAGCATTGAGTACTTATATGTTATTCATTATTCCTGTTGGGGTACCTTAACACAAATAGATTAATTAGAATGATATCCGATTTGAAGTCACAAATCAAGATTTATGGGGAAACCATATTATAATAATATCATCTTTTACCTATGATTTTATTGAGAACTAAGCACAACTGAACTATTATTTCGTTTTTTTATTATATGAAATTAAGTTGAATTGCATTTAACTTAATTTATAAAAAATATTTATTTAAGTTATTAAGCAATTTTATTTAAGTCACAGCTAAAGCATTTTTGCTTAAGAGAAATCTGAATTTAGTCCAACTTACCATAGTGATAAAATTTATTATTTTTCCTTTCACTCCATCGAAATTTAGTTTAATTCCATATTATATAACTTTCTGATATAATTTTTGGAAAAAACAATGCTGAAGTTGCGTAGCGCCTAAAATTGTAAAACATTTTAAGGCAATTGGTCAGAAAGTTTTAGTATTTTATTCCAAGAGGCAAAACAATATTTATAAATATTTGTGCATACCATTTCTAAAAATTGATATTCTCTTTTCAATAAAATTTATATAGAATGATTTATTTTATTTTTTAATTGGAATAAATACAATATTTTTTCTAGATACGTTTAGCAAATTAATTTATTTTCCATCATTTTATTTATTTCTTTAATAAGAAAAGTATGAAGACCAATTTGAATTATTATTGGGGACATTTTTTAATATTTAGAGGAAAGAAAACAAATCAGTGATGATTTCCATTACTGAGCTCTGTATCTACAATCATAATTTTAGTGCTTAAGTATTTAAATTCCGATAAATGGTCGTTATCATTATTACTGGATGACGAGCAAGACAAATTCAATCGTTAGAATTTTCTAAGCTCAACCTTTTGATTTCATAAAATATGTTTGATTCTTAAAAGAATGTCAGTGGCTTCTGAGTGGAGACACGCAAACTGTAGAACACTGAACTTTTTTTAAAACTTAAATTTAATTAGTAATATATATATAATATAAAAAATAATTCAAAATGCTTGATATCGGTTTATATTTAATTATAATTAATAAAAACCCTTGTTACTTCTTCTTAGAAAATATTTCTGTTTTATATTTAAAAGAATCCTAATAATTTTATTTGAAAGTAATGGGACTGTTAAACTAATTCCAACACTCAGTAGTTATGTCATGGGTAAATTAATAATCGTGTATTAGAATAAATGTTCAAGTATCTATGTATTTATGTAGTAAAGTTGCCATTATTGATTAATTATGTGTTAAAGAATTCTAATTAAATTTTGAGAATTTGAAGTTGTCGGAATCAGGTAATCTTACATAAGGTTTGGGCTCTTTTTTTCATTTTACCTAAAAATAAAAATAAAAATTATTTTAATAGTTAAAATAAATTTATTTCAAACTTTACTGAATATTTATCGAATTATTTAAAATGAAGTAGATAAAAAAATAGAGAATTATATACGGTTTGGAATGAATTTTTTTCATACGTATTAGTGTGTAATTAATAATTATTGATGTTTAATTAAGTATTAAATGTTTGATAAAGAGTAAAATATTTGAATTTAGAATATTTTGGTGGAATGAGAACCATTATGATGAATGCAGTGAAAGCAAGAGGACGTATACTTTCGGGAGTATTTCCTCAATTACACACAAAATATGAAAAGCAAGAAAGGACATTAACTCGACCAGACCTTTATAGAATATCATCTCATCTCATTAAAATTACGAATGCAATACATCATGGGATGTGTACCTGATCAGACATCCCCATCTGTTAACCAAAAGAAAAGATATGGCAATGCAGGTGAGTGCTACATACATTTATGTATGTTAAATATTTACCATTCGAAACAATGCATTCCTTTTAACTCATATTACTAATATTAGCTTCCAGATTATTGCAACTTAAAAATATGTTCAAAAGCTTATAATTTAGAAAGTGATTTGTTGAAAATTTTATCTTGGTTTTATATTTCATTCTCGCCTTAGAAATAAATTCAAGACTTAAATTCCTTTGAAATGAATGTATTTCATTAATTTGAGAACAGAAGCCGTATATTTGCCGCATAATGAGGCATATAAGATTGCGATTATCAAAGTCATAAGGAAAATTTTATATACTCTTCTAATTAGAGCATTGAAGAAATAAAATGCAAATACAGCTTAATCAGACTTATCAAATGAAACTGATATTCATTGCATTAAATCATTCTTTTACATTACAAATGAAAGCAATAAAAAATTAAGGAATATTGAAACACCATAGAAATAGTACACGAAAGGGTTGGGAAAACGTCAAATTCCCTTGATTGAAAGGAGACCTTTCAAAACAAAATATTCATTAAAAGAGGGATCTCATTAAGCGAAACTTTTCAGTGAAACGTTTCAGTGTAGAAAGATAAGGAGATTCAATGATCACATTATTAAAGAATATGAACCTTTCCAACAACAGAAGCAAATAACCAATTAATGGAATATCACCAATTTAAAAATTTACTGAAGTGGTTATATTTATGTCCTTTTGTAAAAAACGCTGGGCTACTTCATCAAAGATCTTGCAATTTTGAAGCACCGTCAGATGACGAGAACGACACCTGCGCTAGCATCCCCTCTCCATACAACGCCAACAGAAGGACGCTTGACCTGAAGGATTTAACGTGCACCAGATCCCCTCAAGCCTCGGTAAAATTGGGTCTGGAACCTGAAAACCTCCGATTCCGAAGCCGAGATCTTACCACTAAGACACCGTGGTCCATTAAATATTTACTGAAAAATGCAGTTATCTTTTGTCAATGAAATGATTTCTGCTCTTATGTTCTTAGAATTTTAAAAATAACTTTTGCTTATTCAATTTAGAAAATAGATTGGGTTCAATGCCTATTGAGATTTTAACGTTTAAAACAGTATCAATGTAACAACAGATTTTCTGAAAAATGGATATGTCAAACTATATTATCCCAAAAAAATTTTAAAGTAAAATAGTTGAATGATCATCTCCAATTGCTATTTTTAAATATTTAAGATTCACTGATTTACTTTCATATGGGTTGGGGATATTTCGTGTCAGATAGAATTGACACCTGCACGGTTTCGCGAAAAATAGCGCATACTAAAATTTTACTCATATTCCGAATGCGGTTTGAAACATGACTAGGATATAAACTATTTTAATTAATATCTTATATCTTTGTTTATATATAATTATCATCATATCTTAATTTTAATATTCATACAATTGAAATATGAAGAGTACAGAAGGATTTTGTTAGTGAAAAGAGTGGAAATCAAGATTGAATTAGTACACGTATTGTACTGTTTGCTATTTTATCAGTTTAATTAGATAGAAAGACAAGAAAAAAAATCATGAGTGAATATATTAAGTATTCATTAATACATACAAGTGTTTTAGTTAGTCATAATTTATTTTTAAAATAATTTTTGCCATTGCATTTTAATTTGATGCATAATGTTCCATATGAAATTGTCGAATGATGCCTCTTAACAGGGTTTGCTTTTAGTGAAATTAAGTATGCGGTTTCAAAGAAAGTTGCAGTAAGTTTCTTCTTTCTTTCTTTTTTTTATTAAAATGAGGCTCCTAAAAACAGATCAAGTAGTTTATTCAACTTCCATATTTAGATTGAATGCATCAAAGAAATATTATTCCTCAAGAAACTCTGTTAAAAATGGCATATTTATCATAAAATGTTATATGCCAGCAATTCCAAGGCTTATTTTAGTGAAATAAATTATGCGGTATAAAGAAAAAAATTTTGGTATTTTGTTAGCATAAAATGAGCATAAAGCACATAAAATAATTTATTCAGCTTTTACAGAAATATGAAATATCATCTTATTATCCTTCTACATTTTTTAAATGACAGATTATGCATAGTTATTGGCGCATGGCATATAAACGTATATACAATTTCCATGTATTTCCTTTTATAGAGACCGAATCCATCATATTTTGCAGCTGGACAAGAAAAATCTACATTCCAATTTGTCTGCAAATTCACCTAAGCTGAATATGTTGCAAATACTTCTAGAATAAATACATATACTAAGACACATTAGATGGGAAAATATATTTAAATCTTAGAAAACTATTGTTAAACCAGTCTTTTTGGCTATTCTAAGTTGTGCATATTATACGAATATCAATTTTTCTTGTTGATACTTATTTGCATTACACAACAAACATGCGCATAAAATTCAAGTTTGTATCGCAAAGAAATAAACACTTGATTAAAGAACGTTAAAAGATTAAAACATAAGGAACTTAAGTAGACTTATTGATTATTTTTTAATTGTATGCATTATTATGATTTTTAATATGAATTTTTTTTTCATGCATTTAATTTTAATCTAATTTATTTTTATATATTTTGAAAAAAATCTCGCTTTTTATTTTATTGTAAATTTTATGATGTAATCTTCAAAATATTATATAGATTATTTTATAATTGTTCAGAAAAAGATTTCTATATGCATCTTACATTTGAGAAATATGGGTGAATTTGAAATAATCAGGAAAAATGGTTGCAGATGATTTTTGTTCATTTGATCAATATTTTTAAGTATATTTATGATATAATCAAAGAATGTAAATGTTTATCCAATTAAAATATAAAAAAACTTTGTTATTTTCATTTTAATGCCTAATTTTAATCTTCAGCTTTTATTTTATCGCTTGTGGCAAAAATTTGATATATTTTTATACAATTTAAATTAATCACTGATAATTTAAATTATATTATGCAAAGTATATTTAAGTTTGACTCAACATTATCTTTAAAACGTAATTCTAAAATTTTGCATTTTAATAATCACCATATTTCTTATAAAAAGTAATTTTCATTTTCGTTTTATACAAAAACGTAGTTCTGTTTAAACTTGAAGGCACTGGTACATCTGCATTTAAAAACAAAAAGCAAATCGGTACCTACTTCTATAATACCTGTAGTTGAATAAAAAGTACTCTTTTTTAGAATATTTCTTGAAAATATTAAACAAGAAATATTTTTAAATAAATATGATTGAAATCAACATTTTTATAAGGTTATATAAAAATATATATATCTGTTATATTTGCCAATAAAAACCTTTTTCGTTTTATATTACCACAATGAAAATAAATTTATTTGTCATCAAATCTCTTAAATATTTTTATAACTTTTAAGCTCAGAGTTAAAAAAATTTCTGCCATTAGCAGATTGAATATTCCATACATGAATTTTGTACGAATGTTCTTAAAATTAATATTTCGCAACTAAAGATTGCTCAATGTTTTTTTAATAATAATTCGATAAGCTTAGCGTAATGAAACACTTACTCCAATTAGCTTCAAATTAATACAGTTTATTATCTAATAACGAACATTCTTGTTAAAGTTACCCGTTTTGTTTCCATTATTTTTTTTTTTTTTTCCTATTTCCTTTTTTTTTTTTTTTTTTTTTTTTTTTTTCGTTTTAAAAGAAAATGCACTTCGAAGTTTAAAAAATATTTCCATTTCTGAAGTTTTTGTAGTCATCAATTCAATGAAATTTTAATATTATTTTATCATATTTTTTCTTCATATTTTGAATATTTTTAAAGATTATTTCGTTTAATTTTGAAAAGCATTACATTGTTCATTTTTGCAATAGTTTCATGATTTAGATAATCTGCACTTTTTTTTTCAATTGGTAAGATTTTACTGTTAAAAGCGGAAGAGCAGAGTAAAAAAGTTAATAAACATTTTATATCAATAGCATTTAATGTATATTAATGCATTTATTGAAATGAACATATATAAACATGTATTATTTTACATTTTAGAGATATTAATTCACTAAGTTCTGTGTTTATCTATTTTTATCAATAAACAAATAAATTAATGAATTATTTTTTAATGACTTAACATAAAGTTAATATTTCATGATGTCAAGCCTAACGTCAAAAGTGACGAGCGTATATAAAAGTTTTTATTTTATTATATAATTATGTAATAAAAAGAATTCAGAATGTAGAAACATTCAATAGTTTTTTTTTTCTTTTAAACGGGTCAAATATGTGTTGTATGTGTGAAAACGAGTGTTGTATAATTTTTGATGCAATAGCAATTTAAAAGGTATAACATAACTGCGTTTCTTTTTTTTTAAATTAATCAGCTTTCTATATAATGTAGTATGAAGAATATAGATGAAATTAATAATTTTTTATTTGATTTCTTTTTTGAAAATAACATTTCCGGAATTCAGTGAAGTCATTTTTTTAGAATATTGTTTTCCAGTTTTTAACTATGTAATGCATTCATATATAGTTGTTACAAAACAGGAACAAAGATTTGCTGCACATAGCTTGGAATAAAAATTTTGAGAAATAATGCAATAACATTTTATTTCAAATAAACTATCTATTGGTGATATTTTTTTCATTGTTTTCGAATAAATGATATATTTCCTCGCGAATATGACTCAATAATAATCATTTCTGAATTTTTTTAAACAAACTTTTCATAAAATTTTCTGAAATGTTCAATGTTATGTCTATTTAGAAGACTAATAAAATTGTAGACAACAAAATGCAGGAAGATTATTTACAGGGATGTCTTTCATAATGAATGCAAGCTACAAAACAAGACATTCGCAAGTTAATGAAATTTATTTAAAATGTAATTGCTAAACTTAAATAATCAATATCTAAAACAATTACAATGTAAATTAGTAATTAATCAACATGTATTTTTCTGGTATTCTGAAAATGTTATTTTCATACATTACCACAGAATTGTGATACAATTGACTGCAATTTAGGTTAAATAGCAAATTTCGATTTTCTTGAGATTTAAACATAGGGAAATTTGCATTTGGAATAGTGTAAATTTCAGTTCATTTAATATGTGCTAAATACATTTATGTATTTTAATATTTTAACATAATCACAATAAAGGGAAATTGAAATCTTTATCCCCTCAATTTTAACACACTACAATACATTCATTAAAAAATACATCATAAACCGTTCAGTTCAGTAACAAATTTTGTAATATCCATTCTATATTGCTCAGTTTCCTGAACTGTCTCCTTTTGAGAAATTCTTTGCATTTCAAGTTGAATTTTTAATTTTTCTAACTCAAAAACACGTTCTTTTTCGACGCGTTGAACTTCGACAGCTTTTTCCTCTTCTGCTTTCTTTTTATATATATAAAAAAAAGAAGTGTTTTACAGAAGTTAGCATCATATGATGTACTTTTAGTGATGAGGTCTTTGATGCTTAAGGACGTCATATCGTTTGTCACAACTCCGAGATCCATAGCTAGAGATTTTAGATCATCAATTGTGCACTGAGCCAGGAAAGCCATGGTCTGAATGAATCAAAGTGGAACCGGAGAAGGAGTATAAATGAGTTCTTATCTTGAAGCACCAAACGTCTTTAAAATATTATAAGTTCTTTTACAGTGCGGTCAATTGCAAAATTATAATTGATAAGCAAAAATTTATAGATTTACTCTCAGTATAAAAATGTATTTACACTTAAACAAATTTTCCTTTCCTATCGTGAATCAATTGCAAGAAGGAAATGATGCTAAATACTTTATAGAATCAAGAAATATGTATATAAGCATTCAAAAGTTGACAAGACAAAATTTAAAAAAAAAGTTTTCTCTGAATATTAAGAAAATAATTATAACTTCTAATTTACTACAATAAAATAAGAATGCAATCTCAAGTTTTATTATTTAAAAAGTAATGAAATTTGCCTATATTTAAATAAAATTTCAATAAAACTTTATATTTCTTTGCACTAAAATAATAGATGACATAATAATACCTTGCAGAAATAATATTAAAAACCCTATATTTATGCAATAAAATACAACAATGAAATATTTGTAATTAAAAGAAATAAAATTTTTCTTTTCAAAATGTTAAAAATTCCTCCGAAAACACATATACAATCAAAAATAATGTTTCACAATAACTGAATCTGTATTTGTAACTTTTTCTTCTAAAAAAGAAACACAGCAGCGCTTCCTGAATATAAGTGAATAGTTTCAATTTAATATGACTTATATACTCGATTCTCAAATGAAAAGAATGCTTTTCTATTTACTGTGAACACTTTCAAAATTTTATTCTACATAAAAATTCATTTGTTCCTGAAAGAAGAGAAAGAGAGAGGAGGACAGAAATAATTTCACCAGTCACTTCCGGTGGGAAATATTTAATGAAAATACTGGTTCTTTCTTCTTTTATAAATGCTTTTAAATACAAAACTACATAAAGCATCGATGCTATTTACACTAACTCTTCAACAACAAATATCCATAATTTTATATACGTCAGGATTGACGTTGATGCGATACAGAATTTTATAATAGTAATATAAAAGTTAGTTGAATAAAAAAAAATGTTTCTTTCTCTAATAAATTGCTTATGAATACAAAATTAAACAAAGCATCACTAATATTTATAATTATTATTCGGCACTCATTCACAATTCATTATATGTCAGGATTGACGATAATAAAATGAAAAGTTATTTACACTCTTCTCTAAGAAACTAACTTCGTTAGAAGATTTATTACCAAACAAAACACAGCTTCAAGATGAAGGATTATATGCATCAATTCCAGGGCAGAAATAGCATAAAATTCAGGATTATCATGCCGAAATTACAGGAAGAATTTGCAATAATAACCTGAAAAGGGAAGCGAGTCCTTGTTCTGCTCTAGGGTCTAAACATGGATGGTTACACTGGGGAGAAAAACATTCGGGCCCCGTCTAGGGGAGCCTTTTTTTGTAACCGTAAACAAAACTAGTTACCGTTGGCCGCTAAAAACTATTCCTGGTAGGGAGAAACGAAGCTCTTAAAGAAAGAAGCTAATTTACTTAAATATTTTTAATTAAACATTAAAGGAAATAACACACAAAATACAATACAAGGACATAAGATTAATACAAACATTTAGGGAAAAGTATAATTATCTGGGAAAACATCATGTTTACTCCATGACTTCCGATCACAGACTGAAGTTTTTGTGAAGTGGCGAGCTGGAAAAGTTGTCCGGTTACAAAGGTTAAAAATATTTTCTTTTTCTTTTCATAACTATTCGAAAGCACATGTCACAAAAATATTGTGATAAACTGAGAGACGTAGAACTTTTCAGAACAAAATTAAAACAGTAAGAAGAAATATTAAGTGATATTCGATTATCTTTATATAGCCATTCAAATGTACTTCCAAGTATACTCAATAATTATTCAAAGGAATTCTACTAAATATCCAATAAGTATCGAAAGCATCAAAAGTTTTATTCAACTGCTCTTGAAAAGTAAAAATGCATATATGTAATGAGGACATAAGTATATAACATAGTGATTCCACAAACTGTTTTCCACAATAACTTACATATTACTTTTTCAGTTGCGTGAAGATATGTCACTAATTTCTTTCAAAAATTAGTTGATAACTTATGTGAGAATTAGGGATGAAAAAAATTAATGTTCTAATAATGTATTAGTAAGTATTTTCTGAAATTTAAGGGGTTGTGTAATGAATTTCACTTAATATCAGAACATTGTCATTGCAAAATATTGAATAATTTTCTAAGAACTATTTTTTGAAAAATTATTCCGAATCTTCTGATAGAACATTTGTAAAAACCATATGATTTTTGAACTGCGCAAGGGGTTATCTAAAAGCAAAGCCCTTACATTTGAGTCCGATAATAAAAGCCCAATGATTGACAGTATGGAAAGATTATTAAAGCATTGAAAATTTGATTATTCCTACATAAGTCCTATTATTTTTTATACTTGTTCTTTCAATTGAACACAGGAAGCAATTTCCACAAGAACAAGTTTGAAAGTTTAAATTTAAAAACTCAGGGAAGAACACCAAACTTTCCAATTGAGTTTGTATGGTTTTTTTCGAATAAGAAGAGCAGTGGTTTGTCCGGTGTACAAAGTGTGATGCTAAATTCACATGAGTTTGCATCATTCTGCGAAACCTGGAATTTGAAACTGATTCAGATCAGGAACAAACGCATCAGAATGAATGATACTTAAGTCGAAAATGTGTAATTTGTATGCGTTTTCCTTCTCATTTGGGAGGTTTTTTGCAATCGAGTTATGTTCATTAGTTATTAATACTCACCTGTATTTATATCTAAAATGTTTTCAATTTAAATAGAAGCAATTTGTTCTTATTAAGAAATCCATTTTATCTAAAGAATGTAAATGATTTTTTTATGCTAACAAAATAGCTATCAATAATTTAACAAGAATATTCGTAACAATCTTAATAGAATATCACATGTGAACTACACATTTTCCATTCTTAAAATCAGAAACGATATTTAGCTATTCATTCTTTCATTGAAGAAACATTTCTGATTCTCATAAGAAAATGCATATTCTTATCTAAAATAAAAAAAAATGCAAATGGCAAATCAATTTCACATAAGTAGTCTCTTTATTACCTTATCTTGACCAAAGCCAGAGACATTAAAACTTTGAAATATTAGGTGAATTTCTTATGCTTTGTTATGTTGATACAGACACTTTCAAACCGTTATACGGGTGATATCTTTTATTATCACGATTTCGCACCGAATCCGACTAATGGCTCTGAATAAATTGGCGCACTGCCATCTGGTGGAGTATTGAATGACAAAAGAAATCTTGTCGGGTGACTCTCTTATCATCGAAATAGAGGACGAACAAGAGACTAGTTTCGGCGAAGAAATGGATTACCACAATTGGATAAAATGAGATTTCTAAATATGTATTTTGATTCTGCTGTGGTAAAGAGATTTCACGTCATTGTCTTTCTGATTTATTTGATGTTCTTTGAAAGTTAGAAAAAAATCATATCTTTTAAACATAAAAATATGAATATTTGCTCATCATTTTGACAAGCAAAATATTAAATAATGCAGTCTCAAATTTTTTTAAATAGCTCTTTTATATTATAATTGATTTTGATGAAACGAAGGAAACTGGATTGATAAAGATTACAAAAATATGTCAATTAATAAAGGAAATTGCTTGAATTTCATTCCAACAATGATATATATACAAAGTGGTCAGATCAATGATGCCTAAATTGACAGCTTGGTGACATTTTTTTTATCGCTATGTACAAAGTTTTAGAAAAATTTCTTTTTTTTATGCAGATCTCACCAGCATTTATAAATATAAACATTGCTACTTCTCTACTGCAGTGCAGGGTTTATATACAAGGTGGCCAGAAATAAAACACCCCTACTCTGACCTCCATGGATATCGAACTACTCAGTGTAAAGGCTCAAAATTTTGTACACATACTATTCAAAATATGGGGAAATGGATTTCACGAAAAAAAAATTAGTTCCTGAAATCACCGATAGGTGGCGCTGCACAACTGGAACTATGATCAAAAGACACAAATAATAATAAAAATTAAAATGTTTATGCGGAATGGAATGCTTCCATGCTTCCTTTTTAATTTTTCTGCCCCTTATGGAAAATAAAAATAGTAAAGAAGCTAGAACTCCCGTTGTAACTGCAATTTCATACTGTAACCAGAAAAATTTGCATAAAGCATGGTTAGAAGCCATGTTCTGGGTATAAAAGAAGTTAAAAGGTGGGGAATGTCATTCTTATTAGTGATGGCTGTCACGCTGCCAGAACGCGCTTTGCTTGTGAAGTTGTTTTACGAGAATAAAGGAAATGCTCCAGCAGCACTTCGAGAGTTTCGCCGACTTAAGGATTTGCGTAAGGGACCATTGCTTCCACAAGCTCTCAGGAGAATGATCGCTCGATTCGAGGAAACTGGACATCTTGGAGTTCAGCCTGGTCGAGGACGCAAACCGGTTCGTTCAGATGTCGTTGAAGATGTTGCCACCGGTATTGTTGAACAGTCAATGGATAATGTTTTAGGCTGCAGTAGTGCACGTGCAGTGTCACGACACTTGGGTGTTCCCTATAGCACAGTGTGGAACGTACTCAGAAAAATGGTGCATTGTTTCCCGTACAAAATCCGCCCTAATCAACAATTGCTGGCCACAGACAGGGAGATGCGACTGACCTTTGCATTGACATTTCTTGCTAGAGTTGAAGTGGATGCATCGTGGCCGTGGCAGATTCTGTGGAGCGATGAGGCCCATTTCCACCTCAGTGGAACAGTGAACACCCATAACTGTCTCATATGGGACACGACAAACCCCCGTACCTTCCAAGAGATTCCACTCCACTCACCGAAAGTTACAGTCTAGTGTGGATTCACAGCCACATTCATCCTTGGACCGTTCTTTTTCGAAGAGGTTACTTCCAATGGCCTTGAGACATGTACCGTGACGGCCAACAGGTACAAAAGGATGCTCGAAACATTTGTTGTACCCCATTTGCAGCAGCGCCAATGCCTTGACACCATTACTTTTATGCAAGATGGAGCACCTCCACACATTGGACTCCCTGTGCAACAGTTTCTTCGCCAACATTTCACCACTGACAGAATAATCAGTCGCGCGTTTCCGACAACTTGGCCATCTCGTTCACCGGATCTTAATCCGTGTGATTTTTGGCTTTGGGGACACTTAAAAAACCTTGTTTATCGAGAACGTCTGATAACCTTGGCAGATTTGAAAGAGAGTATCAGTCTGCATGTGAGAAGCATCTCAGATGACCAGTTACGATCCGCAGTTGAACAAGCTGTCCACAGACTTCACATTTTACATCTTCAGGAAGGGAACCATATTGAGCAGCATTCCCTGCATCGATAACGTCCTTGTTTCATGTATGCTTGGTACTTTCAAATAAAATGTGTTTAAAACGTGTTTTTGTGTCTTTTCAGCATACGTCCAGTGGTACAGCGCCACCTATCGGTGATTTCTGGAACTAATTTTTTTTTTTCGTGAAATCCGTTTCCCCATTTTTTGAATAGTATGTCCACAAATTTTCAAGCCTTTACACTGAGTAGTTCGATATCCAGGGAGGTCAGAGTAGGGGTGTTTTATTTCTGGCCACCCGGTATTTAATGTAAAATTATTTTGATTGTAATTATTGCTGTCGTTTGCTTTTTTATATTTCTCATGTATTTTAATCATATTTATTTTCATATATTTATCTGCTCTTCCTTTTGAAGTTTTTTCTTCCTTGAATCCATGATTACTTACAGAAAATGTATGTTTTTCTTCAAAAATAAGAATTTGATGTTTAATATTCAGTAGAATTTCATTTGCAATATTTTTTGTGTTTGTCCTCAAGTTGAATTTTGTGTGCTTATAATTATTTGCATTTGTGCATGTAAATTCTGTCAATTATTTTGTACAGTAATCGAACTTCTTACTAAATTTTCCTTGAACGCATGCTGTAAATTTACGATGCACGACGAATAACTAAGATTCAAATAGGCATAAATATAAAAAGATATTGAAGACTCATATTTAAGGTATAAAAGATTTAACTGGAAAATATCGATAATTACTATGTTTTACTACTTTACAGTTTCAGATTAATATGGAATTTTGTATTCAAAACTCTATAACTCTTATTACTAGCAATTTCTCTACAAAATTCACTCGAAACTACACCATGTATTAAGCCAGTGCAATTTAATTCGGCTGTTGTTTAAATTTTCCACACTAGCATAGCGGGAAAATGTCCAGAATAGAGCGCTATCTGTCGTACTAATTATCTGCACCCGCTTCCAATATATATTTCCCCAAATTCAAAACATCATTTCTGTAAATTCGGAATGATGCATATTGCAAACTGAATAAAATTTGAATTCTAGTTTGATTCGTAATTGAAGTAAGCTTACATTAGTTTTATTCAGGTCATCACTGTTGTGTATATTAAGTATATTGCATAGCTGAGGACAGAAAATATCGTCACTATTCATTCACTATTGTTATGTAATAATCTTCTTTAGTCATAATATTTTATAATTTAACCGGACATTACCTCAAACAACTATAGATGCATCATATAACTAGTTGCAGTATCCATAATCAATTTGTATATCATGGCACTGTTATGTTTAATATTTAAAACCATTCCAGTAAACGTTGAAGTATAAAAGCAAATTACTCCAAACTTTATTATATGTGATTATTTTTGTCTATAATATAATAGTAGCAACCAGTTTTGTGATTTTCTAAGTGTAACCATGATAAGAAATCACAGTGTATTTCATAAAGCAAAAGTAATATTGACCAGGGAAAATTTGAAATTTAAATTTTGACAAACCTCCATATTTGAGATCTTCTTGGACCCAAAAAATAATTTTTCGTATTAAAACTTTCTGTCCTTGAGCGACATAAAAAGCAAAAAATATCCTCAGAATAATAGACTTATCGGGGTATAATACAGATAGCAGATTATTAAAATTATATGGTATTAAGATAACTAGCAAAGAGGATTAGCTCATTAAGGATATAGAATTTGGAAATAATTATTTATTTATTCATGTAATAGTAATCTGCAATATTATTCTTATATTATTTCGGATATACACACAGGCTATTTCATCTCCTACGATTTCCTGATGATGCTACAAATACAATTGCAATTTAACAACATGTTGTAAAGTGGTGAATATATAGGATGCATCAAATTGAATGTTGTGTTCTAATTTTTATTTTGTACTTATTGTTCTTTCATTTACATTGTGTTTTGATTTGTGCTCATAGTAATTCATGAGGATTATTAAATATTATAGCTATTTCCTGGATTATTCATCAGTTTGAAAATAAATTCCATACTGATTTGTTCATTCCAACCTAGAAAAAAATTATTTAATGCGAGAAAATTCTGAATAAAACAAATTGCAATCACCTAAAATATCTTCAGAATATTATTTAATAAATATATTTGACTAATATTGAATGAGATAGCAATTTTCAATGACTTTTTATCTCTGATATTAAAGCACCATTTTTTTATTAATATTCTGTAACTAAACTCAATAATATCAGTAAAAAATTGAAAATGGGTCCCATTCCTAATACATCTGTATTTTAAGTTTTTGCCAAAAACAAACACGTTAGGAAAGGTATGCTTCAGTTCAATTTATGCTATAGGGTTTTGACTACCAATAAGGATTTTGAAAGAAACTTTGTTTTCAAACAATGTAGCAACAGTTTTTCAACATTATACTCATTTTCCTAACATCATTTTTCTACCTTTGCAATATTCTGTGAAATTCCCCGTATGCCTATTGCCACTTTGAACACAGTTTACAGCAAAGTATTTCAAATAGCTCCATTAGATTCCATGAAATGCATATTTAGGAACATAACCGAAACAAGCTTTAGATAACATTGTAATTACTACTTTCTTATCATCATATAACTTAATATTTTCGAAAAAATTCGATAAAATATGCAAACATTACAAGTTTCTTATTTTTTTTATTGGATCCCACAATCAAAATTTCTATCTTTCATAATCTTACTGAGCTTGGTTGGAACAATCTGCGCAGCTCTGAATTTCGAACATATACATATTGTTATGTTCATATTGAGATATAATGAAAGGAATAACTTTATCATTACCATTATATCCAACACCCAGATGTTGACTTATATGGAGCAAGATATGAATTGAATGTAAAGCTAAAAATTCATTTCAATTTTTTGGAAAAGAGGATCTTTCATTATTAAGAAATAACTGCAGAGCAAATTATGCTTGAGAGTAATTAACTGCTTCAATTGTTTTCGTTATCACTTTCCCTCGAAATGTCGAGCCAAGAAAAATTAACAGTTATTGCAGCGAGTCCTTTATTATCAACAAATTACTTTACTAAGGAGTTTTGAGGGCAGTTTGAAGTATCATAGCTGCAGGGAATGTAATATGTCAAATAAATGCCTTAAATGACTACAATAGTTTATTTTTCACACAAAAAATCAAGTATGACTAATAGCTTCACATTTAAAATCCAGATACCAATATCGTATCATCTATATAGTTTTGCGCGATATTAGATATGATGTTTTTCAAAATAACATCTAAAAGTATGTTTTTAAATTTATCTCTGCTTTAAATGTTTTTATTTATTCATCTAAACATACATGTTATAACGAATTATTATTCATATACTAACAAATATCGCGTATATTCAAGAAAGGAGATGTTTATTTTAGCATACATACTTTAAAAATGTTATTATGTAATTTATAAACTATCAAACTTTGTAACTCATATAAATTTATATATTCCTATGCTTCATTGATTATTTTAAAGAAGTTTACTGCTTCTATAACTCGTAAACATGAGCAATGATAAAAACCACATCATTCTAGTTTATTGATATAAATTTAGTGATAAATTGATATTTTCGAATTCGATATGTTTTAATTTTGCAGTAATTTTATTTTGATTTGCAGTAAAATATTTTTTCTCATTGGTGTTAATAAAATCAGTTTTTGTGGCTTGATTTAAAACACTCGAGAACTATATCTTTTCTTAAGATAAATTATAAATTTAACAAGCATATTTATCTTGTTCGCTACTGAAAGCTACAAAGCACTTTCACATAAAAAATATAGCAATAAATGCACCCCCTCCCTTTCCACAAATATAATTTCTCTATTTTTCAGTTGAATAAGAATGCCTATTCTCGGCAAAATTACAAATGCAGAAATTA
Source organism: Argiope trifasciata (assembly GCA_026543055.1). Classification (NCBI taxonomy): domain Eukaryota; kingdom Metazoa; phylum Arthropoda; class Arachnida; order Araneae; family Araneidae; genus Argiope; species Argiope trifasciata. The sequence goes on from JAPMOQ010042445.1 coordinate 2,116,851, forward strand.
TCTTTTAATCCTATAAACTTAATCACTCACTCTATTTGTAGCAGTTTATGATTGAAGGTATTGCACCATATTGTAAAATATCTAACAGATGCTTAGAAATGGTGCATTTGTTATTTAAAGGTTGTATTATCATTTCCTGTGGGAGGAAAATTAAACTGTAGAGACTGTTTCAATGTATTTCTATGGTATAATGCTGTGAAGGGCAGCCACTGCGCGAAACTCTAGTGTTTGCAAATTTTATAGTGAACAAGTCCAATCGATTCCCAAGCGAGATTAGTGCAAATAGCAACATTTGTTATGCAAAATTCGAAAGCTAAATCCAGCTGCATGGGAATTGACTGGACAAAGCAATTAATAGATCTATAATTTAAATATTATGAGAAATGAATATTGATGCTATTCTATTTTTTATGTAGTATTTCAAATTGACGGTCTCTTTTACAAACTATAATTTGATTAAAATTTAACCTGTAAATGAATCTACTATTAACTATAGAATTAATGATACAGATCTACAATATCGCAATAAAAACTGCTTGTAACTAAATGTAAATTATCTTTAAATATTTCTTCAATCAACTTATTTTCCCCGACAAGGTTTTTTTTAATTCTAAAATACATTAATAACTTGGTGGTGTTAATGTATTTTACCGCACTGGTGGATGAAATTATTGCAATTCTTTTTCTTATAATGATATTCAACAGTTATACAATTTTATAAGATCGTAGAGTTTTGAAGTGTTAATGCTTTGTGTCAATTTGGCGTTGTTTGTTGTGTTACTTGTTTTTGACCATAAAACGTTTTTTTTTTCTTATTTTAGAAAAAAAAAAACATTTTATATAATTTTTTTTAATTGTTCGTAGTAGGTATTTTAAACAAAAATATCCAAGATTGATAGAAAAAATGAGGTACTATCCTTCCCTTTTATTCACAATAAAATAAATTGATATATTAAAAATAATTTTTAATTCCTAGAAAATATAGGTATATGAGTTTTTGACAAGATTTTATTTCAATCATCCGAAAAATTCATGGAAATTCAGGAAAAAAACACACATCTGACATGCTGTTTTTATAAACATATCAATTAGTTGCTAGATGACTATAATTCATAGAAAATTCTTAAATTGCGAAGTCAATGAGATAATAATAATACAATACTAATAATTTGGATAGAATTTGTCTTTTTCTATTTAAGACGATGCATCCTATTTTGAACTACTATTGTTATTTCAATCCATATCAGAGCCAAAAATACACTAGATATGTCAAGTTGTGTCACTGTAACTTTTTGACTTTTAAAATAATTGCTAGAAATGACTTAGTTACCGATTTAATACAAAAGTTTCTCAGAAATTTTACTTAATATCCTGTGTTCAAAAGTTCAGTAATTGGGTGACATTTGCCTGTCAGTCTGAAAGAAGGGATTAAAGTATTTCGTTTCAGAATTTCGGCAAGAATTACAAAATATGTGTGTAAAAATACTATAAGTTTTCATGTAATCTTTTATAATGCATAACAATTTTATAAATCCTTCACTAAGGCTTATCATTCTATTGCATTAAATGTGATCAGTAAAAAAAAAATTCATTAATAAAGTGGAGCAAATATATACAATTCTCTTTATAATTTAAATTGTGGCTATTTATAAATCAAATTATCTCAGTGCACTTAAAATGATACACCAAAACAAAATAACGTAATTAATTTTCTAATCAATAGAATATTTTTTGTTACTTCCACTCATTTTTTTAAAAATAAGTCCTTGGATTTTTAGAATGATTTTCATGCATGCTCTATTAAAGAAGATAGTATTGTATTTTAATAGGATTTTCAGCTTATTTATTCTGATTAAATTTTGAATTTTTGTTTTGGATTTTAGAATTTTTTAAATTTTATTTTCGGATAGAATTTAAAATTTAATTCAACTTATTACTTTTCTGATGTGAATGTATACTTTGAAAAATACAATTATTAGCCCCAATATACTGTCAATCAGCAATAAATACAAATAAAATAGCTCTTTATTCCTAGGAGTAATACTAAAAATTAAAGGTGAATAACACAAGAAAGAAGCAAATTATGCAACACACACACGCATATATATATATATGATCATTATTTTATGTATACAGTTCAATAGTTGTTTTTTTTTGTTTTAGTTATATTAACGTCCCGTTTTAAAGCAACACGCGGGCTATTTTGGGACGGACCTCATAATTTTGAACCACGGTCAGATGACGAGGACAACACCTGAAGTGGCACCCCCCTCTCCACACCACACCAGCAGGAGGACGTTTGGCCTGACAGATTTAACGTGCAAGAGACACTCTCACACGACGGATATTCGGTGGAATCGAGTCTCGAACCTGAAACCCTCCGGCTCCGAAGTCGAGACCTTACCACCAGGCCACAGTGGCCTCTACAGTTCAATCGATAAGTAATGAATGCACTATTTAAATATCCTTCATAATAACTTTTAACAGGAAACCTTTTTTTTTATCGGTGTGAATGTTATTTACATGTGACCATCCATAGCATATTTAAAATTAAAATTTTTTTTTTAATGAGATGAAAGTGGGAAATTCAATTGCGGCATGATTTCTTGCCATTGAAAATTTGGAGCAAAATAATGTTATTTAGATTTTCATAGAATTTTTTAAAGAAATTATTTTATTACACTTCTTGTTCTTCGAACAAATATGAAGTAACTTCAAATAAAATTTTAAGTCAATAAATAAATCTAAGCAACCCAATTCAATTAATAAATTGAGTCTATATTTAATATCTTTTAAGATTTTTTTTCTTATTTTCTTCCGAAATGAATAGAAAATCCCTAGATGAACACACGGAGCATGTTTTACAACGGATTAATTATCATATAAGATATGATTTCACCGCAAAAGATATGTGATATTGGGGAAAATAAATGACATATATATGTATATATGTACAAATGTCGGAACCCGTAAGACAGCAGAAATTGAAGCTGTAAAAAAAACACCAAATGTCTGAAAAACATTTAATTCAATATATATGCCTATAGATTCGGAATTTTATTTATTTATTTTTATGCCTAACTTTTTTTATCAAAAATACCTCTACAGAAAAATTATTGCATGACAATCAACATAATTAAGAAGAAATATTTGATATTGAAGGATGATATATTAATGAATTTCATATGACTAAAGATTATTCAAAAGTGTGACTTCTAAATGTCAAAATATATATTGCAAAATAAGAGTGCTATCATTGATTTTTGAAATCTGTGATTTCAAACTATATTTTATTTTTATTTTTTACAACTAACAAAAAGGGGATACTAAACAGAAAAACGAAGGAAGTGAGTGTAAAGAAAAATGCGTCATCCAATTCAACTTTTTTAGATGTCATTGATCAAACATCCTATTTCAAACAAAATTGATTCAATGCAATATCTTGGCTGTTCAGTTTGATTATCACAAGAAAAATATTTCTATTCATTTTTCTCACACGTTCCCAAGCTTAAGTACATAAAATATGATACTTCTACATTTTATTCATGAAATTCTCTAGTAACTTTGCTTAGAGGCAGTAAGTAAAACGATTAAGGCACCCAAGAAAACAAGACGAATGTTTTTTCACAAAAACTAAATAGAACACATTTTAACTGTCAGAAAAGAAATTTCGGAGGTGGTATTAATTTTTCTTTGAAAAATTATGCCTGTAACTTTTAGAAAAACCAATATTTTAATCCAGAAAAATAAATAGGATTTGCGGAATATGACATAAATTTATTCTGCTGTTTTTCTTACTCTGGTATTTAGGATTTGATTTATTAGTATTCACCTTTTTACATATTTGTTGCCATTACTTCGTTTCCAAATTCCGTCAAGTGAATCTTGGTTTAAGAATTTTATTTTTCATACGTTTAAAATGGTTGGATTTATTTCTGTGCAGCTTTGCATTGGATATTATTAATTGTTGATAAATTTATAGTTTATTTATTTAATATATATATTTTAAGTGTAGCATCAATACGTTAGAATTGTTTTAAGGTAAACCTATTTTAGCTTAATTTTATCAACGTTATTGTATAATATATTTTTCTAACTGAAGTATCATTTTATCAAATAGTAACTTATAATTTTTTTATTCATATTTCATATGCTGCAAATAAATCTGTATATTAGTAGTACAATAATTCTTTATTTTTTCCTTCAAAAAGTAGTAATTACAAATAAAAAGCAAATTTGATGGCATTTTTTTTTTCTTTCTTTAGCATTGACAAAAATCCTTTGATATATAAAATACTGTTAAATTATTTTGTGAATTTAAACAAATACTTAACGTTTTTCTATTTTTAATGTTAATGTTAATCCTTTGCTAATATTAATTATTTATAACTTAAAGAAGCATTAAAAAAAGAATTTTCATCGAAAAGAAAGCAATCGATATGCAATTTCTGTATTATTATTTTTTATTTTAAAGAATGTTGCAATTGCATATTTCATTAAAAAATGTGTAGTATAATATTAATAGATAATAGATTAAATTGTTTAAAAAACCATATAAAGCAATCAATCTAGACAAATAATCCAGAAAAATTCTGGCATCATGACTGTATTAATGAGTATTAAAGTAGTGAGTATTAATCATGACTGTATTAAAAGTAGTAAAATAGGTACTAGAATAGATAAAAATTATTAAAAGTTGACAATTCTGCATTTTGTTCAAGACAGATTACAAATCAGCGTGAATGTTGATATCGCTAAGACTCCACTTCGAAAAATATATATGACGTCCATTATGAACGGTGTGAAATTGTGCACTGCATCAAATTTGCCCTAAGTAAGAGCACTGCTTACATTGGAACATTAAATCCATGGTAAAAGTTGCTCAAGCAGGTATGTTGTAGAAGATCTACTCTAGTGCTCAAATTTATTATTAAACCGGTAATATTGGGAATAATGGCAAAATTCTGTTAAAATGAAGGGGAGAGAAGATGCAGTAAAAGTTTTAAAGTAAGAGAGCCTGCTAAGTGATAGTAACGACTTATTATTCAAAGAAATAATTGGGAAAACAAAACTGGAATAAGAGGAGTTCACACTTTAGTGGAAAACAATGAAATTAAAATTTAACAATGCATTATTTATTACTTTAGTTTAAGGTATAAATAAGGTCTTTGAAACCGAAAGATAATGTGAAAAATATCGGCGTCATTGTGCATTTACTGTGTTTACTCAATTATAAGAAAATTTCGAGAATTTTTTTTTCAAATGAAACTATTTCTTCAATATTTTGCAATAGTTTGACAAAATCCACTATCCTAGTATCAAACATATAATCTGAAATATTTTATATTTTATGATATAAAATATTTAATTATATAAAACAATATCCTCTAAGTTTCATAATATTGTGAAACAATGAATAATATTATATAATATCGTACAATATTGTGTTACAGGCGGTGTTACCTGGGTAATAACTACTAGACAATGCAGAAAAAAGGTGACAAAGTAGAATCATTTTCCAAATATTTTCGTTGTATTGTGTCTTAAGTAATCAGACAAAAGAAAAAGTGTATAGAGCATTATTATAAAAGCAATCGATTTATCTGCAAAAATCGTATCAATATCACAACAGCAATTTTATCTCATGATTGCAAAATTCTGTTTAACATTTTTTTTTTAATTTCAATTCCTAAATCGAAATATCCATACTTTTATATTTAAAATATTTTGTACAAACTGTAATTCTTTTTTTATGTCTTGTACCTATGATCATAATATATTTATTAAAAAATTTTGAAGTCTGTGTCTTGAGTTTTATTTGATAATATTAATTAATATATAGATTAAATAAATAATATAGTGACATTATTGAATGATTGTACATAGTGTTTTATATTTCATAATTTATACATGGTCGTCTAAAGATAAAAAAAAGACTTTTCATAGCGGTTTAAAGGTTAATTAATTTAACTTTCTCATAATAGAAACAAAATTTTAAAAAAATTGAAGTTTTTAAAATAAATATGAAGTTATATATTAAGTAAAATTGCTCTACTAAATCGATTCCCTGCCTCAACAGAAAAAAAATTAAGAAATGTGCAATGAATTGTTACAAATAATTTAGCTTCTTCAAAACAAGGAGACACCATTAAGTTAATATTAATTGTTATACATTTTCTAAGCGAGAATGAAACCAAAAATCTTTT
>JAPMOQ010042449.1:4278-17748 GCA_026543055.1 Argiope trifasciata
GTCAGTTGTGGGTCTTGCAATGATGTGGGTAATGTGTTTATCTTCAGCTATGTGAGGTTGGTGTTGCGGATATTGCATGTGGCTATGTTCAGTTGCGATGTGTATTTCGGTGTCGTGGGTAATGCATGTGTGTGCACCAGTTGTAATTTTCTGGGTTATGTTAGAGGCATGAGTAATGCTTGTATTTTGTTATTGGACTGGCGCTCGTGGATTCAGTGGAAATGGTGGGGGGGGCAAGCTCTCATTTTTGTATTTTGCAAGCTTTTTATAATTCTGATTATTCGGAGAGGATAGTTTCATCTCACCACCAATATTCCAATAGAAAATGAACTATGTACATCGAAGAGTTCGAAAGGTTACTTTGAAGTAAGAAAAATGGAAATATTTCGGAAATCCAGAGTTGAACTGAGTTTTAATATTTGAGTTTTTATTGATAATTTAAGAAATCATTTTTATATTTGAATCTCGGCAAATGCGAGGTTTTTTCGGGGAAGGGGATATTTTTCAATGGTTATATGCCCATATAGTGAACATGGTTATATAATAGATTATTAGATAAATCCATTGAAGTTATTGAAATTCGTTTTGCGCCATTATTTCGGAAAATCTTTCATAATGTGAGCTATCTGTTGAAGTTAATTGCAACCCAATGACTTAATTGAAGTTAGTTATTTGTGGAGAGGGAGAAAGTAGCGAATAACATTTTAATGCATACTTTTTGATAAGTTTATCAAACGATAAGCTGATAAATTTTTAATCGATCCAAACTCGTATTTCAGTTAAATTCGAATTTTCACTGATCGGAGTTCCAGAAAACCAGATGTTTAACTGTGATGGGGTTCGTTAAAATTAATACATGCAATTAAAATAAAATATTTAATAGAATTTTTCCGAATATCTAATTTCTTCAAATAACAATAACCTATTCTTACTAATGAGGGCATTTGAGTGATCGCTTATTGGGAATTACGAGTAGACAACGTCTGTAATATTTATTACGGTTGTTAAATTGTCGATTATTTTAAATTTCAAGTGACAGTTCTTAACTAGAGGCTCCGTATCTATAATGCTCTATCATGAAACGTTTCGTACTTTAAACCATCTTTTTCTCAACTTTTGCATTTAAAACCCCAATTTATTGTATGAAAAGTGATCTGAAGGGTCTCATTCTTTTTTTTTTTTTTTTGGCCTCCCAGCTATTACCTTGCCTTTTTATAGTAGATGCAATAATTTGGTATCTCTTTCAAAACCAATTAACTCGAGTTTTATTAGATATACTAATTTCATTCAATCCTAAATTGGCTAGGTGTTTCTAATGAATATATAATATTTTCTGAATAAAGTAAACGAACTTTTTTGAATTTCTGCCCTTCGAGAATCTAGCAATAATTTAGTTTGTTCCATATCACTTTACCAAAACGGAAATTTGAATGGTTTCATAAATTGAATGTGAACGAATTATTGCTTTTGAATTGAATGAAAGGAAGTACATAAGAATATGAAAATACTTGCATAATTATACTAATTTACCTGGAAATAGAATTAAAATGCCCTAAAACGAAACTATTCTGCACTTAATTTAAATTACTTTCAGAAATTTCGTGTTGCACATCTCTGTACTCTATACTTAAAACAAACTAATTATTCTCTTCATAAGATTAAAAAATGATGTATTAAGACAGAGATTATTGTTCCATTTGAAAGTAAATTTACTTATTGTAAAGAAAAGTAAACTCAAAGTACTCACCTTTGGAGTTGATTGTATCTAAAATTTAATCTCTAAACAGTTCGTTGCCCTTTCAGATATTTCTGAAGTATTTGAAGACGTATTAAAATCTGAACATTAGTTATTTAGATTCTGGATGTGGAAGAAATAATTGGTTTTTGTATATTCCATTCGAGTAGCTTCTAAGTGACGAAAATGCCATAATTATGTAGATTTGCTAGGTAGTCTAATGTGATGGAGAAAAGTACCATGGTGATCGTTGTACCTTGGAACGAATAAATGCATTAATGTGAATTTGACAAGCTTTTGGTGTAGAAGTGCCAGGAATCTTGGATCTGTTTCATTAATAGCAAAGTCTCTGGATTCATTAGATTTTTCACTCATCAAAGCTAAATGCAACGTCATAGAAGTCGTCAGCGAAGCAATTTCCCCTGCAGTTTTAGATTCGCCAAAAGAACGCTTCATGCTGTTTACTGGAAACAAAGGATACATTGCCATAGCCCGACGAAAGTATGGATAATAGCAATCTGGATGGCAAAGAAACTTTCTCAGATTCGTACAGAAGTAATATCTGTAAGTTGATGTTTTTCATGATAAATAACGTATCGAAATGAAGATTAGATATAATGTAGTGAATATGTTCATGGCCATAAAATCTGTTAAAATGTACTTATTTTCTTTCGTTCAGTATTGATAGACTGAACAGCATGGCTGATTTTGCTTTCTCTTTCATGTACCTGCTATCCATGTACACCAAACCTGATTGCGAGGAAGCATTCCTTTCAGGTGATGGCGAAGTATTGAAAATGAAGGGCACAGTAAGTTCATGATTTACATTAATAAAACAGTATCGAGATTGGAAAACATTTTAATTGGTTCGTCTAGAAAGAATGCTCTCGGTACCGCAAAGTGACGCGAAACATAATTATCCTGAAATATTTATTAAATAGTTCTTTCAGCTACTTCACACGATACGTATTATTAGAAATGAAATGCGTGTCATGAGTTTCCGAGTAAAGGATTCGAAATAAACGTCTCAAAGCTATTATGGTCGAGGAGCCGTTTCCTATAATCTGTTCTAGCCCAAACGACAACACAGAAAAAAATGCTTCAAAATAACTTAGTTTTGCTTAGGCATAGCCTACGAGAAACTTACTTTCTGGTATAGACAAACATAACTGTTTTTAAAAAACAATATTCGATCCTTCGTTAGACATAATAATCAATAGATACGCTTCTTGAAGATCCTGAAACTCATTCCCCACAGCATCTAAATTTAACATTAACCTGAGTAGCAACATTAGTGACATGAAATCTCGTATTTTATCACTATATATCTGTTAGAATGCTCTTTAAAAAGGCTTCCTGACGGCTGACGCGTAAATCTTGTTATACTTTAATAATTGTGGCTTAGTGGAGAATTAATATGTTGAATGCGCCGCTTACTTTCCTCAAAATATACGCTTATAGCTCTAAAGAAAACTGTCCTTTTGAAAAGATAATTGCGATGCTTAAAGTTCTACAAACTTGCGAACACTTTGATTAATTTCATTTTTAAGGAAAAAAATGAGTTGGCGAGAGCTTTTAATATTTCCACATTAATATTTATGCTGTTATACAAGTTCGGTCAATTGAAATAAATTCTTCTCAGGTTTTTGAATTACTTAGATTAAGAAAGTAAACTCTAGTTTTGCATTTCATTGTATTCTTGATGAAAGGTTTCATATTTCCTTTTTAATCTTTTCAGATGGTCACATGTTTTGACCGAAATTATCACGGCACAACACATATTTGGCGACTTGGAGTGTATATCGGAATTTGGAATCTTTGCGATTGAAGTATGTAAGATGATCCGGTAGATTTAATTGAAATTGTTGAGCATGCTAAAATATTTCAAGCTTACAAAATGTTGTAAAGGACCAAAAATTTATCAAAACTTAAAAGCAATCCCAGTAAATAATAAAAGCGAAATAAATGTTTGATCCCCGCACATTCTACACAAGTGGTTTCTAAGCGATGAGTGTCCGAAATAATCAAATTACGAATGTGTAATCTGTTGAAGGTGAAAACAGTGGCGACTGCTTCTAATGTCTTCGATAAATGAACAGAAAGAACAAATGTGAATTAGAAAGATTTCCTTGCAGTAATAGTAACAAGAAGTTTGACAATGTCAATTTAAACAACTTTCTAGTATACATAAGATTTCTTCATATTTACTCCAGTAAGACAGAATGTCACTTTAATCAAAACAGAGGCAAAAGTCGCTTACAATTTATATTGGAAAGCATGGTGTAAAAAAAACTTGCCATTTATTTAAACAATAGTATATTATCGCTCCTCACGTGTGAAATGAATGTCTTTTCAGCTCCAGCCACAAAGTATCTATGTTGAAGATATCTAGATGACCCCCCCCCCAAAAAAAAAACAGTCCCTATATGATATCATCAGCAAGTTGTGCGAATTATAATTGTTGACAATTATTTGATTTGCTTTTTCAGATAATTAGAATTACTAAATCATACTGTTTTATGTTTATAGGACTGTGTTTAAAAGACTGCGTCGATAGCTCAAAACTAATCCTAACTAAAATAACGATTTATTTTCCGATTCTATTTGTGAAATCTTAAGCAAGTTCTTTCTAGTGGTTTTTGCATTATCAATGCAAATAGAAAGATTTAAAAGAAAATTATTCTTGCATTTCATATCATTCTTGATGGTTTCAAGTCGGATCTTATGTTAACTGAAATATTTAAATCTTTTCAGATGCTGACCTGTTTTGACAGCAGTGACATGGTGAAACTGATGCCATCGGTAGCCTGTCATTGAGTACGGATGGTGATTCGGAGCCTTTTTCAAGAAGGGACGGGTATCCAATAGTAAAATTGAGTGTATAAAATTGTAATTGGGCCAAGCCCAAAGCGTACATTTTAGTACAAATGTTCTTCCATGTATAAACTGTCTGCTTAGTAGAAATATAATTACGAATGTATGCGCCATTATCAGAGGATATTATTATAAAAATAAGATATTGTATATATTGGATATTATTTAAAAGGATATATCTTAAAGGATCTTTGAAATGTTTCATCCTTGTGTTTTAAGAGCAAAATAGTGAATATTTTTTCCAAAAATTCTTTTGGAACTTGACAAAATTTGAAGCGTTATGCGTTTGGCATATCTATCTATAATCCATCATAAAAACTGTTAGGACTTTCTTCATATACTTAATAACTTTAAACTGCTATTCTACATTCATTTCCTTGAAACATAATGCTTGTTTTCTATTATCTTGAAATTAATATTTTTAAAACTATCTGTACCGATAAATGTTTTATATTAATAACGTAAAAGTTAGATTAATAGTAAAATAAAATGCACTATCAAAATTCAATTTTCTATAAGACTGGAAGGTGGATTTATTTTTTTCTAATGTGCATAAAATTCTGAGAAATTTTTATTAGCCATTGTCTTATTGGAGCTCAATGAGTTGTCAAGTAGCCCAGCATCAAATGCAGGAATCGCAAAGACTCCGCAGAATTGTAATTTCTTTTGAAATGAAGTTAAATATCATTTGAATTCGTATATGTATTCCTGTCATTATTAATGGAAAATGCATCTTAATACTGCTTGATTTGTTACGACCATTTTTTCATTCTCAATTGCTGTCGTGAATTTTTTCAATATTTTTATTGTGATATTATTAATGATAGTATCTTCAAATCAACATAAATTGACAAGCATACAGCAAACAGTTATCTGAAAATTCATAAAAATGGCACTTTGTTTTCATTTTGTGCTGAATGTCAATGTTCATTACCTTGTCCATTTGTAGAACTTCATTTTATGATTATGAAATGAGTCATCAAATAACTGTATGTATATGATATAATCATTTGTGTATAATTTAAGTATCAAAGAATTTTGCATTTCATAAGGCCTTTGGAATATATGGAAATATGAATGACGTGTTGGCATTGGCCATAATTATTCAAATATGTTTCATGCTTAATTCTTGCCAGTTGATCTCGATCTCTAAATTTCAATAAGGGTTGAGCTCCCAAACTGTAATATTTCGTATGATAAATCCCTAATATATACGTGTATGTTTGGCTCATTTAGAATCTAAGAATAGTCATTCTTGTCAAGGAATATGTCACTGTACTATGCCTCGTCTTTTATACATTGTCAAATAACTTGTTTCTTTCGGATCATTTGAAAAATTCTAGGAAGTATTTTAATTCTTTCTCAATCATATGCGATGTTTCAAGTTCCTTAAAAGATGATTAAATTTTAAGTAATCGTTCTGGAATATTGAGAAAATTATGATATAGTGTATTTTTCACTTTCTCTGTTTATTAACTTTAACATCTGAAATTATCCTAAAATGTATAGCATTAATTCTTCAGCAGTTGAAATTTAAATATAGGGTATCATTACTCATTAATTTAAATCTAATCTTAATCTTTTAATAAAATGTATCTGTATGTGTATTAAATGTCTATTCGTTGCATCCATTTGCAGTTAATTTTATTTTTATTAAATTTAAAATAGTTAGTAATAGTTCTTTATAGTAAGATTAACTGTAAATTTAAATTGTGTCCTAAATACTTAACCGTTTCGGTTTTAGTTTTTGTCAATTTGTACATCCGCTGGTAAAGAATATTTTAATTGGTTCGGCCGGCCAATCAATCAAAATATTCTTCGATTCTCCAAAAGTATTTGATCACTGTGTCTGATCACCACGGTCATCAATATGCTTTTAGAGAATAAGACGCTCTTGCATGTCTAGCGCGAGTTAAAATACGTCAGAATTTACCCAAATAAAATGGCAAATTTGTTGAGGGAAAAAGTGAATTGATGCGATGAATGTCAAATAATAGTGTATAGATTTTACAGTAATATAAGAAAGTTTGGATTCTAAATTATCATTGTCAGGAGTATTAAGTTTGCTTAGCTTCTTTTTTAATTTATATAATAAAATATTAAATTTAAACTTTTTTGCGATTTTTATTGCACATTTTAAAACGTTTAATTACGAAGTTTCACTGAATTTATTGTATATTGATAGAATGTATGCATGTGTGTTGATTTTCTCTTGAATTATATTTAATAATTCATGCTTATATTAACTTTTTAGCTAGAGTATATCAGTTGTTTTATGTTTAGGCAATGCTTTTCTTTAAAAATTGGAATCCTTCTTTATGCTCATTACATGAAGTAATAAGACCGTTTATCTTGTCTGTATCGAGTTAATTCAATGAATTTATATTCTACTTTTTATGTCTTAAAAGTATTGCAAATGAACTGTTTTCTTTTGTATATCAAACTTGCAAATAAAGTTTGTATTTTGAAATTTTGTATTTAATCACTCAATATTCTGGCTTGCTGTTTAATATTTGTTCGCATTGTTTAAAATTTCCTATCGGCTACTTCTCCAGCAGTATTTGTAAACTGAATACAAGATGTGCATCCGAATCAATTCAATTTGTAGAATCGATTCAAATTAAGAGATTCATAAGATTAATTGCTAGATTTACCTGATTCCTGAAATTATTTTAAGAATTTCACCTTAAATCAAAAATAACGAATTTATTACAATGGTCTAATGATTGGTGATGGGTATGATAGGACTATGAGGGCTATTCTCTAAAAATACAGAATTTAGAGGACAGAATTAATCTGGCTTTTGTGGCCAGAGTTTTATGGAAATTTCAAAGTTGATCCATTTAATCGATTCATATTGGATTTTTAAAATAAAAATCGAATCGATTTTTTGTCCTTTTTAAATTTTTTCATTTTCGATTTATTCCGTTTATTAAATTCATTAAAATGAATTTAAGAATCAAAAGTTCAATTCACAAATTTCTATTTTAATTTTTTTAATTTAAATTTCGATTCATTGTCCTTCAAATTTAAAAATAACCCTCGGCACGCCCCTTCCTAATCACAAGTATAAAGTTTCGAGACCTCTAACTTTGAGGGGAAAATTACTCAAATGTATAAAATTCTGAATGAGACGGATGTGAACTGTATAATTTTATTCGAAGGTTCATTGCATTATAGTTCATTTTGCGTATTAACATTTATGTAAAAACGTTGTTTCCTATTTACTGTTGTTGTACGCAGCCGACCACCCCACCAGCACTAAACGTAGCAGTATCGACAGGTGTTTCCTATTTACTATATTAAAATCAGTTACTATTTAACTACGTAAATTCTGTCATTTTCATTTAAAATTTTGCCTTTTTTTTCTAGATAGTGTTCTTTAGTTTTTGTCTCACTTTGCATGTTGTGGATAGATCGAATTTACGCTGCATTTATTAAATTTTCACTAACTGCTTCAGATAAACATAAATCAATATTTAATAATTTCAAAGCAAAATTCATTGAAATGTGATAATGTTTAATAAATGTTTTGTTAGCTTCGTTTCAAAAGCTCAATAATTCATTTATTCAAAGATTCAATGCCCTTATGCTGTTAGTAGCAGTTTCTTTTATTTATGATAAAAGATAAGTAAATACGTTGAAAAAATCTTTTGTTTTTGTGAAATTGTTAATTTTTAAATTTAATATTTTTTATGTTTGAGCAGACTTATTTAGAATACTATTAGAATTTTATTCCCTATTTTTTGATAACTTACGAATTTTCGTACTTTTTAAAGCATTTTTTATACTACCAGATGCATTTTTCTCAAATTCTAATCTTTGATAAAATTTAAAGACGGAAAAACTCCATTAAACTGGTATTAATCAATATTTTTGTTCATATTTGATATAATAATTTCTCAATATACTCTGCAGTTTTTGAATTACAGAATAAGTAATCTATTCATTTCGAAATATTTTATAGCTGTTTTAGTGCCATATGAGCTGTGAAAAGTTTGGGGTTGGACTGATAAACGACATAATCTTCAAAGAATGGATAAAAATTCAGTTTATACAGCATTTTAGTTCGCGTATTAGATAATATATTTTTTAAGATATCTGCGAATTTTCGAAAATTATTTCTTCATTTTTGAGTACCTCAATCTCCAATACCCAGAATTCCTCCATAGTTTCATTTAAAGCAGCATTATACTCGATGAAGCCGCAATGTAACCTTACTTTAATTTCAACGGGAATGCTTCCACTACCTACGTATCCCTAGATAATATTTTGGAAAGTTAGATTATGTTATTAGCCGGACAAATCTAATTAGGCAGCAACAGTTAAAAAAAAATACGGCCCCTTAAAATAAAGCAATGAAACAAAGACAAATGAAAGTTTTCATCCACGAATTTCATTTAACTCATTGCATTTATCTTTAAACATTTTTATTTCATGATATCCGTAATTTTTAGGCAAAATTAAAAAATCCAAATTACCCTCCAAGTTTTCTCAATCTGACGCACTGTCCTCTACCCTCTTTCAGTTAGCAATTCACCGCACTCAGTAAAACAGTTTTTGTTTGATTTTTTTTACCCGCTCAGAGAGTACGGAATTATTGTTTTCATTAGTCACAGTCGGTTGAAACGTCTGGGCATTAGGCGAAAACTCGAAATTTCTTTGGAGCAAGGGATGGGAAGGAACTGGAGACTGTCGAAAGGGGGGGGGGAGAAAATTCCCGCCTACTCGCTCTGCAACAATACATCGTAAAGCAGGTGTTTATTGGCTTCACATTCATTATGCAATGATTCAGAATTTCTAATAAAATACAAAGAAAAATGATGACATATCATTTTCGCATATCTTTGCACTCTCTCTCACACACAAAATACAGCTGCTTTTTTTCCCCTTAAAGTTATGGTATCAAACCAATCGTCTGCATTTGCTTAACGCCGGCATGGGACGCGCTTTCTTTATTTAGTGTGTGGAACAACTTGTCTGATACAAATAATTGTTTCAGTTTCTCAAAATCGGACATTTCTCTCAATTTTAATTAATAATCAAAACTAGTTTTCAAACGTGATGCAAATTGTCTCTTGAGTCTTATTTGCTTTTCTAGTTCACTAAAAAGTCTAGTTTTCCTGAATTACTCTAGGCACAGTTGAGGATGGGTCGAACTGTCTTGGTGCAATTTTCTTTATTTTATCATAATCACCCAACTTATTTTATCATTTTCGCATGAAATTACATTCGAAACTTTCTCATCTAAAAATTTAATAGAATTTCCACTTTATATGAATTGAGTACCTTTTTTGTTGCAAAAACTATTTTTAAAAAAAGTAATGAAAAAAAAGAACTATCCTTTTGAGCGATTCGGAAGTCCAATAATTAAAGTTTTAAAACTTTTTATTGGCTAATCCTGAGAATCACATCGCTCATTTTATTTTCTGAATCGTATTTATTTGGATATTTAACTGTTTCAGCTTTTGCTCTCCAATTTAAATTTGTTCTAACTGTAATTCTAATAGTTTATTTTTCTCGAAGGTTTTTATTTTTCCTTTCCGTTCCTCAATTATCCTTTTTATGAGAGTAGAAATAAGTTCAGGTTCATCTTTGAGCTTCACAGTTTTCTTCATAATATTAATCAGATCTACGATCGTCATTTTATCAGTTATTTCCTCTTCCAACTCCATTGCAGCATTGCTGCAAATCAGCTTTTCGCGCGCTTTTAAACATTTTGAAAACGAAACTCTGTTACAAAATTCAACGCAATTTTTAACTCATAAAAATAATAATAACACAAATTATCTCATGGGAGTGAATGACCGCAAAGCTCAAATTATTTTACGGGAATAAATGACCACAAAGCTCATGCAGCTACCTCAATACTCGTAGTGATCTAATACCAACCAACAACATTCCCCTAGTTTTCAGTTTGAAACGCTTAGTAGCTCTAACCAAAACGGAATCAAAACTTCTTAAAATAAAATTCTTCAAAATTGCCTAATGTCTTTTTCCGTCTCCACAGATCACACGTTTACATATTCTCAATAACTTTAGTTTTTAACACTATTTATTTAGTGTTCACACTTATGTACGATGAAAAACATAACGCTAGAACCTCATTGCTTATACATTACACGAAGTTGTAGATAGCGCTGCGACTACAACTCTTGTCAGTGGTTACAGAACAACTTAGTTACAACATACATAAATGTGTAACACAAACACATGTATATATAAATTCTGTGAAATATAAAATATTAGTACGACAATGTTTGGTTACATTCAAACTTTTAAATTATTATTTAATAAATTAAAATTTAAATAAAAGTGTTTTTTCAAAGATATTAGGATTGTTCATTAATTTGTTGTACTTTATTTCTCTTGATGTACCAAATAAAAATTATTTTTTGAGTTAGTTGTTTTGAGTTAGTTAATAGTTCAATTCCTAGAAATTTACTATTTTTTAATACTCTTTGATAAGAGTTAAATGCTTAAATATGCATGTAAGCAAAATATGATATAATAATTTTAGATTAATTTTTCAAAAATCTGAAGCAAATAATTTTAAAATAAAGGAATAAAACGTAGATGCTTTTACAAAATAAAAAAAAATGCTTAACGTTCATTAAGTAAAAAATATTTTGATAGGTTTAAGCTTAAATATATCTTATCAATATATAAAAATATATGTTTTTAATAATTGATCAAACTGCATTCATCAATTATTACAAAAGGTGCCTTTTAAAGGGTCAGCGGACTTTGAAATGAGTCAACAAACGACAAAAAATGAAATGTCCTTTTTACTATTTTATCACCCAAATATACGGCATGTTTAAATTGGACCAAAACAGCCTTATAAAATGTATTGTTCTATAAAAGGAATGTTTGAAGGAATAAATAAATAATTTAATGACTCTTTCTGAAATCGGTATTCTACTTAGATAATCTTTCAAATGTTCCAAGCATCTTATTTTTTGAGTAAATTACTTTAAAGCTCATAATAAAGATATCAATTAAATATTAAAAGAAAATTTAACATGCATTTCTTTTTTCGAGTGTTTTTTAAAGTTATTGAAAGTCAATTTACATATCAACACACGTATCTTATAAAAATTCAGTTCTGGGTCATAAAATCATTTCTAAAATCGTACTTTTAATTAGAATTACTAAATCAAACTCAGTTGAGTTGCAAATAAATTTATATAAGGGGAAAAATAATAAAAAGTTAAAAATTAAATAGACACGTATAAATTTTTCAAAAATAATATATTATATTCTAATACATATATTTTCACGAACATCTATATGGCAATATATATATATATATATAAATGTATAAAGTTTAATTCTTAAATATGCTTAATGGATTCCTCTTAATGTGCGTTATTTGGAGCGCCAAATTGCCTAAATCACCACTGCTAAAAACAACGATATCGTCAAACTCTTTTCTCATTTTGAATTTGGATTTGAAAAAAGTGATCGGTTTAGATACTGTGGGAATCTATTCAAAAAGCACATTGTTAGAATAGGAATCATTTATGCGCATGTGCATATTCTTCGGACTTAATAAATATGTAAATATTTTAATGTAAATTTTCATTTTTATAATTTTAATTTTGGAGTATTTTATTGAAACTGTAGAATTCATATTCAAAATAGATAATAGAAAAAAAGATGAAATCTATATAAATAAAAATGAATGTTTGTCTCTTATGCTTTCCTAAACCGTTGATCTAATTACGATGAAACCGGGTTCAGCTTATTATTTAGACTTATGGCATGGTTATAGGCATAGTACAATTATCTAAAATAAAAATAAAAATTCGAATTTCAACAGCATCTATTTACCAAGGATTAATCTCCAAGTAACTCGCAGAGGATATTATAGATTTTGTAGAAATGCTAAATCCAAGTTAAAGATTGATATTTTGTAGCTATAGAACATAAATGTCATGCAAGTCATCCTCAGATGTAACAACTTTATGACAAGTTATGCGAGAAATTTTTGGGTTGACGAACTCTAGGGTTTTATACTTTAATTAAATGTTGGCGTTTTTCGCAGTAATTGCAAAAAATATTGTAGTATTGCACCATCTTAAACCTCAAAAATTATCGTTTCAACTATATTAACAATTTTACGGTATAAATATACTTTCTATGTTTAATCAATTTTAAAAGGAAATATTTTCCATCACATTTTCTAAAATTAAATTTGAGCATTGTGAGTGAATATTAAACAATATGAAACGAATCACGAGATACAATAAATAGTTTCTTTAATCTCAATTATGAGCGAATATCGAGTATTACAATCCTAAAAGAATACACACATCTAATACATAAAAACGAGTATTTGTTTGTTCGTGTTTTATATACTGTCGCGCCGTTCATCCTATTTGGATAAAACATTGCCGAATTATTGATTGATTGCACTGAATATTATTTTTTTGACGGCAGCAACGCGCCAAGTTCCAGCTATTACATTATATAACTTATATATATATAAGTTTTTTGAAGTTTCGAGACTCGAACTGAAGACGAGCAAAAGCACGCACTTCTTTCCCTTTGGCCTGCTCTCCACTAACCCACAAGGGAGGTTGCTTAGATTCTTAAAGCGACAATCCATTCAGTTTTCAAATACGTTAGGTCTAGAAATTTCATGTTTGAAGAAATTAAGTTAATTGATAATAAATACTTCAGTTAAACATTAGAAGAAAAACATATGGGTAGAGAAAATATGGAGGATATTGCATGCATTTCGTGTTTCCATTCATTCAGATACTTAATAATCAATTTCAATTCAGAGAAATATGCAATTTGTATGAATATTCAATGCTCGTGCATAAAAATATTTCCGTAAAATTAACATTTGA
>JAPMOQ010042450.1:6403-61967 GCA_026543055.1 Argiope trifasciata
AAAATGGCGCTGCGATCGCCAGGGGGAAGGAGAGACGAGAACGCCATGAGCGTTGAGAGAGTGTGTGAATAAATATATGGAGATACAGTCCAAGATTATGTGTGTGATTTAATTGAGTAATTTTATTTAGTAAGTTTATTTTAATTGAATAATTTTAAACCAATGAGCAGTCGAGGGCCAAAACATGGTCCTATAAGCCGGAGATTGGCTAAGCATTGTGCTAAGGTATTGTGCAAAACGAGATAATGGTCTTGAGCTGAGAAGTGGTGTGCTACTATGCAAACATGAGGATTTATTAAATAGTGCTTTCTAGTCTCTAAAGGCAAGAGTCCCGGCAAAGAGGTAGGAACAATAATTTTTATGAGCGGATAACTAATTAATTTCCAGAGTTGAAGTTAATTTTGTTTTCATTGAGTTTAAAGTAAAATTGTGCTTTCTGATAATATTGTTCTTTGAGTTAGTGTAATTACTTGTTGCAATTTAAAAATGTCGGGTAGAGCAAAATTAAGGAAAGATGAGTTAAAATCTGTTGCCGAGAAAATCGGTTTAGTTATCACCGAGGGTATGAAAAAGAGTGACATAAAACGCTTAATTGAGGAAAGTGACGTATTTAAAAATGACAACGAAGTTGTTAAAAATGCCGTCGAAGTAGTTTCAGAGAATAGGAACCAAAAATCCGACCAGGATGTTCAAATCGAAATAGAGCGTTTAAAAATAGAGTTAAATTAGAATTAGAATTAGCGCAATTGAGGGCTAATGTAAATAATACCCAGACTTCTGTTAATCAGGGGTGTACAAACGAACCAGAAGAGTCGCTGGATAGTTTAATAAAAAGTGTGAGGACCTTGTCCATTAAACCTCCAAATAAGTCTCAAGATTGGGGTTTCTTTTTTACTTCGTTAGAGAGGGCATATAGTACTAAAAAAGTACCCGAGAAATTTAAAGCAGAGATTTTGTTGAATTTGTTAGGAGAAAGAGCTTCTAATATTCTAACTTATATAAACGAGAAAGATTTAAACAATTATGACGAAGTAAAATCAATCGTGTTGAGAGAATTCGAACCAACAGAGAATTAGAGAATTTTCGAAATGCTTCCAGAGAAAACGAAACTCATGTGCAATTCGCTTCGCGTTTAACTACAAGTTTCAAATACTATTTAAAATTGAGAGAAGTAACGGATTTTGAAACCTTAAAACAATTAATGGTATCTGACAAATTGTTTCAAACGTTAGATAGAGATATAGCCACGCATATTAACATAAGGCAGAATCAAAAATGGTTTACACCTCTTGAGTTAGGCAAAGAGTGCGATTTGTATGCTGCATCAAAAGGTAAGCCCATAAATGAGCCGAGAAAGGAGCAAAAAATTTATAGCTATAAATTTAAAACTGCTTCTAAAGTATTTTTCAATGAGGCGAAAAATAAGAGTTGTGCTTTGTGTTTAAAGAATGAAAATCATCCTATTTATTCTTGCCCGCAATTTAAGAGACTTCCTATTCATGAACGAGTAGAGGTAGTAAAGAATAAAAAACTTTGCTTTAAATGTTTATCGCCTAACTGTAGCTTTAAAAATTGTTCGTATAGGAATTTTTTTTGTGGCAAAGCTCACAATAAATTAATCCATTTTCCAAAAGAAGCAAAAAATGTATCGTCTACGATTGCCGAAAACCAGGAAGTCGTGGATGATTCGCAGTCGGGGAGAAAAAATACTGAGCTAAGTTGTGTCTCCCCCAATGAGTGGCGTACGCCTTTCGTTGGAACTAGTTTAATTGAAAATAAAAATGTAATCTTGTCTACTGTAAAATGTTTTATAAAAGACAGATGTGCTCAGTGGCAGGAAGTGAGATGCCTTCTAGACGTTGGATCGCAGATTTGTGTAATGAGTCAGCAATGTTTGCAGCGATTACAACTAAAAAGTGAAAGGATAAATGTATCTGTTTCTTGCATAAATAATACTTCGTTGGCAGTTAATCGCAGTGTTACGGCAACTGTGGCGAATAAAAATAAAAGTTTTGAAAGAGATATTTCGATGTCGGTGGTGCCAAAAATAACAGATTTAATTCCAAATCATAAGTTAGATACGCGTGTGCAGATTCCAGAATATATTGACCTTGCGGATCCTAATTTTAATGTTCCGGGAAAAATAGATATTTTAATTGGCGAGGAATGCTTTTATGACATAATAAAGCCAGGAAAATTAAAGGCCAAAAATGCGAATCTGGTGTTACAGGATTCTGTATTTGGGTACATTGTAGGAGGTAGTATTCCGAGTTCAGATAAAATTAACTCTAGTTATTGTGGTTTAATATGCGGGAAAGAAGATTTAAATTCAAACTTGAGAAAATTTTGGGAGATTGAGGAAATAGCGAATGAATTACCTAAAAGTAAAGAAAATGCTATATGTGAGGAACATTACGCTCGGACACATAAGAGAGATGAGACGGGCAAATATATTGTGGCAATGCCATTTAAGGAACATTGGTCATGTCCAGGAAATTCAAGGGATATTGCTCTAAAGCGACTTGAATCATTATGGAATCGCTTGTCTAGAGACCAGAAGTACCTAAAATTGTATGCTGATTTTTTAAAGGAATATGAAGAGTTAGGACACATGACTAAAATTAGGGAGAATGTTGAGCCCGATGTAACTTATTATATGCCTCATCATGGCATCTATAGGCCTCAAAAAAGTACAACAAAACTGAGAACTGTGTTTAATGCTTCCACCTTGACTACTAGTGGGAAATCGTTGAACTGTATTCAATATAACGGTGGGGTCATTCAAGATGAGTTGTTTGCATTGTTAGTGAGATTCCGTAAGCACATCTTTGCATTTACGGCTGTTATTCGTCAGATGTACCGCATGATTAATACAGACGAGAGTCAAAGGGACCTTCAAAGAATTTTGTGGAAGGAGGGTGTCAGTGAGCCAGTTAAGACTTACCAACTAAATACCGTAACATACGGAACGGTTAGTGCTCCGTTTCTAGCAATGCGAACTTTGAAGCAGATTTCCATTGACGAGGGAAAAAACTTTCCAATTGTTTCATCAGTGCTGTGTAATGACTTTTATATGGATGACGTTTTAACGGGAGCAAATTCCTTAGAGGAGGCAAAAACTCTGCAACATCAACTTACTGACGTTCTGAAAACCGCTCAGATGTCATTGCATAAATGGTGTGGGAATTCCTCAGAGCTTACCCCAACCACGGAGAAGGAGTATGAATTTTCATCTGTGGATGAAATTAAAACTTTAGGAATTGCCTGGAAGGCTAGAACTGACTGCTTTACCTTTAAGGTAGAAGTGGAGCAAAATGCTCATCCAACTAAAAGGTCGGTCTTATCCATCATCGCTAGACTCTTCGATCCACTGGGATTGCTTGGTCCAGTGATCACTAGAGCCAAAATTTTCATGCAACAACTGTGGTTACTGAAAATTGATTGGAGTGACAGGTTTCCTGACAAAGAAGCTTGTGAATGGCAAGAGTTTGTGAAATCTTTAATTAGCTTAAACGGCATCAATATTGAGAGATGCACTGTAATTCAACATGCTGAAGTTACTGAGCTCCACGGATTTTGTGATTCATCCGAAAAGGCGTTTGGGGCTTCTATATATTGCAAGACAGTTAATTCAGCTGGTGAAGTGAAAATGAAGCTTGTTGCGAGTAAATCTCGTGTGACGCCGATTAAACAAGTAACTATACCACGTTTAGAACTATGTGCTGCTGTGCTTCTTGCAAAGTTAATTACTAAAGTGATTTCTGCGTTGAAGTTGGATGTAACCAATACATATTTATGGTCCAATTCAATGATAGTGCTATGTTGGTTGCAAAAGGAACCGTGCTGCTTAAAGACTTTCGTCGCCAACAGAGTTGCGGAAGCACAGAAACTGACAGATGTTAGACAATGGAAACACGTATCCTCATCTGATAACCCAGCGGACTTGATTTCAAAGGGTATGAATCCTGAGAGACTGTACGAAAGTACCCTTTGGTGGAATGGTCCCGAGTTTCTAAAGAATGAGAACTATCCTGAAAGAAACATTCCGTCAACTGTGATACAAAGCGACTTTCATAATGAACTAAAGAACTCCATCAACAATGACTCTAAATGCTTTTCAGGGTTTCATGATGGTGTTAACAGTTTTATTCCAGGTTTAATTAATCTAAGTAATAACTATTGTAAAATCATTCGTATTCTCAGTTATATTTACAGGTTCATTTATAATTGCAAAGAGAAAAGTAAACGCAAAACAGGTCCTTTAGAAGCAAGTGAGTTACAGAAATCTGAAAGGTTTGTACTAAAACAGGTGCAACACGATCATTTTGCTAAAGATATGAATTTTCTTGAAAAGAAAGGGGAGGTAAGTACAAATAGTCAATTGAGAAATCTTCACCCTTTCCTTGATGCCAATGGTCTCTTGCGAGTGGGTGGTAGACTTGGTAATAGCGAGTTGAGTACAGATAGAAAATACCCCATTCTATTACCATCTAAATGCAGACTAACTCATTTGATATTAGAGTATTACTATAGAATTAATTTGCATGTTGGACCTCAATCATTATTGTTTCATGTACGCCAAAAATATTGGATTTTAAAAGGTAGATCACTTTGTAGACAAATTGTACATAAATGTGTTACCTGCTTTAAAGCAAAACCAGTAGTTTGTTAGCAGTTAATGGGAGCTCTTCCAAAGGAAAGAGTTTCGGCTGATTTTCCCTTTAATTGTACAGGAGTTGATTTTACTGGTCCCTTCTTGATTAAATACAAAAATCAGCGTAAAGGTGTTTTTCAAAAAATATGTTGCTGTTTTTATCTGTTTTGTAACCAAATGTATTCATTTAGAACTGGTCACTGAATTAACATCTGAAACTTTTGTTGCAACCTTAAAGAGATTTTTATCTAGGAGAGGTAAATGTGCTAAATTGTTCTCAGATAATGCCACCAATTTTGTCGGAAGTAACCAGGAATTGAGAAGGCTACATGGCATAGTGAAAAAAAACCCAGACGGAGTTTTGTCTGGTTATTTGTCTAGTGAAAACATTAATTGGAGATTCCTTCCCCCAAGAGCCCCAAATTTTGGTGGTCTTTGGGAGGCTGGGGTGAAATCGTTCAAATACCATTTAAAAAGAGTTGTAGGTAATTCAAAATTAACCTTTGAGCAATTTCTGACTGTGACAACTCAAATAGAAGGAATTTTAAATTCCCAACCTCTTGTTCCTTTGACTACGGACATAGAGGATCTGAGTGTCTTGACTCCAGCCCATTTCCTTATAGGAAGGCCAATTAATACAATCGTAGAACCCAATTTAATTGAAATTCCAGAGTGTCGATTAAAAATCTGGCAAAGGTTAACTAAAATGATCCAAATAATTTGGAAAAAATGATTATCTTTGTAATTTGCAACAACGTAGTAAGTGGTGTTTTGATAAAAATAATGTTAAAATTGGAGATCTTGTTATAATCAAGGAAGATAATATGGCTGTTTGTAATTGGCCATTAGGAAGAGATGTAGAGTTATTTCCAGGGAAGGATAATAAAATTAGAGTTATAAGTATCAAAACACAAAAAGGTATTTTCAAAAGACTTATCTCAAAAATATGTTTACTTCCAATGAATGAATAGATTTAATTTGTTTTTGTAAAATTGTGTATTATAAGAGTTTAATGTAGTTTGTGATTTAAGGTAAAGTGTATTGTAATTTTGTATTATATATTTAATTGTTCGAATGCGTTTTATGTTTAATTTCATTGGTAATCAGAATATTGTGAATTAATAATTTCATATTGTTTTATTGTGTGTTGAAAATTTGATAAATTTGTCAAGGCGGGCGGTATGTTGTGACGCCTGGCCACTTTCCAAAAATGGCGCTGCGATCGCCAGGGGGAAGGAGAGACGAGAACGCCATAAGCGTTGAGAGAGTGTGTGAATAAATATATGGAGATACAGTCCAAGAGTATGTGTGTGATTTAATTGAGTAATTTTATTTAGTAAGTTTATTTTAATTGAGTAATTTTAAACCAATGAGCAGTCGAGGGCCAAAACAAATCAGATGAGTAGTTTCTTCAATTTGCTCTTCTTCACAATCGGTTTCCATATAAGGAACCACATGTAATAAACAATATATTCCAGATTACTAAATAATTTCGTTTTTTGAAGCTAAATAAAATGCAACAAGATTTCTTCACTGAACTAGAAATATTTTGTGGATTTTGAAAATACAGCAAAAGAGTTGCTAATTCTACCTATTTTCCATTTTAAATTCGTTCTTCTAAAGCATATCATAATTTAATAAATTTCAATGTTTACATTTTTAAATTCGTGCAATAGAAATTCAAACATCCCTTCACTTGTTAATAAATTGGTTTCTCGCCGCCCTAAGTATGCAGCTGCACCAATTCGTCTTTAAACCGGCTTTCTTAATTTAAAAACTTGTTTTCAAATGTAAAAAATTTACTTTAAAAAACCGGGTTTTAAAAACCACAAAGCCCTAAGTTGATGCAAAGTCAAACAAGATAAATTTTCATAGGGAATTTTAAAAAAATTACCGTTTTAGCACCATCTTGGTTTGATGCCGAATTCTGATTCTCACTTTTAACTTGTTGATAGGCAACTGTTATATCAGCATCTGGATTATCTAGATCTTCATCGGTTTCATAAAAAACAGGAATTTCTAAAACCTAAAGTCAAGAAACGCATATTAAGCATGCAAAACAATATTTTTATAACACTGACATATTGGATAGTATTCAATTTTCAAATCTTCTTTGCATGGATGATATTAAAAAAATAAACTATTATGAAATGTATCGAAATTTACATAAATCATAGCATAAAACTTATAGAAAATATATTACAAAGAATGTAATCACTCCTTTACAGGTAATTCTTGATTTTAATTATACCGATCATTTAGAGTTTTATGTAAAAATTCTTTATCCTTCTCTGAATAATGTTTAAATGCTAAACAGTTTCAATAAAAAGAAACGTGTAATCCAAACTGTCTGTAATATTTGAAGAAAAAAATATCAGATTTAATATATCACTTTTCATTTTAAAATATGATTTCCATTCAGAACACTCAAAACTGAGCAAATCACTAATTTATAATTCTATGGTGAATAAGAGGAGAGGAAACTAGATTAAATTAAAAATACTGCGCTTGGTTTAGAAATAAAATCTTCATTTTTAAGAAAAAAAAAATACTAGTACTTACATGAACATTCTTGCATTTTCTTATTATATAAAATGTTACCTATGCAAGAATTTATTGTTTGTGCGGTTTTAAGCCAAATGCTATTATAAAAATACGAGAAATTTTTGGATTGGCATTTAAGCAGTATTAATAAATATTAATTCAAACAGTTTCGGAGAATCTAAATATGATTACTCACCTAATCAGTTAAATTCCTCTGAATAAGATGGCAATGATGTCTGAATCAGAGCTTGGATCTCAAAATTTTAAATTATCTCAAAATGAAGATATGTTCTTCTTCGTTGATCTCAGGGAAACATCTTTTTGAAACATGATAGCTCTGTTCACCCTGTCTATTTACAAAATTTCACCGAAACTATGTGTAAGATTGTCTAAATAATGATAAGTCACACATTGAACAATCTTTTGTCAATCACCAAACTTGAATTTAATAGAGATTTTTCAGAAGTACCCCTATACAAGTCAGGGAAAAATCTAGCTACCATTTATATTACTTGATTAAAATAGTAATCATGTCCTTGGTGAATAAAACCAAAATATACAAATTGTGCATCGATTTTATATTCGATATGCAACTCTTGATCCTCTTTCAAGACTTTTCATCAAAGCCGAAAGCAGACGTACTTCCAAATAAACAGCAAAATCTAACTTTTTAAGATGGAACCATAGTTTATCTCACAACATTGTATTTCTCATTTAAGAGATAATACTAAAATTACCCAGAATTCAATGACTAAGATGCATTTAGCTGCTATTTAAAAAATTAAGACCATATGAATTGAGCTAAAAATTTAAGGCCCCAAATTAAAAAAATAATAATAACTAAAAGAGCATGCTTCTCCTCTTCTAGGGAGTAAAAGAAGCAAATAACTTATAGTACTAGTATCATTGCTAGGAGGATGAGGGAAGAAAATAAATTTGCGTTTAGAAACCTACTGTTATTTCGGACTGCATTTCCTGCTGTAGGAAATCAAAAACTATAACATGAGAGCTTGCATCAGCCACACACAGTATTCGAGATTCAGGACAAAATGCTACACGTTCAATAGCAAATGGATCATCCTCATGCTCGCCAGAAGGCAGCAGTTTAGGCTTTTCGAAGAGTCTTGATATCTTAAGCTTGTACAAAATTTGGAGTGAAACTAAAAATGAAATTAATACATAAGTATTATAAAGCATATGTATTGACTGACTACTTATTTTCAAATCACACACTTGAAAACTCAAGCAGAAAAACAACTAAAAGATATTCATAGAATATGGGGGGTATCGTTTTATTCCAAACTATTACTGATTCGTAAACTGATTTTTTTCATCACAAGTGTAATAATAAAACATATTTAGTAAATAGATAGATTGCCACAAAGCTAACTTGAATAAAATTTAGTACAAAACAATAATTTTTGTACATTAATTGGAACATAAAACTGAGCAAATAGGTTTTAAAGTAGGTAAGGATAACAAAGATTTAAACGCCAATAATTAAAATGAATGGTCTTTTCTAACATTTAAATCATAGTTCTTATTGACATTTTCTTAAAGTTTATTTTACAAAAATTGATTTAAAAAACCCGTCTTTGAAATAAACTAAGCAAAATCGAGCGGCAACTGCGGGAGTAAATAAATATTTGATATCCTTTCAACCATGCTTGTAATCTTATTCTTAATTCTTGTTACAAAAATTCTGCTTTTAGTTATTATTAGCTCACAGCACTGCATACTAATTCAAAATGTTTATTTCCAAAAAGTAAAGGCATATATTAATCAGGGGAGGCAATTACCCACACACAATCAACAAGAAATTAGAGTTTCTTCGGCTATTATCTCTCGCTTAGGGAGGCTGTTGTAAAAAGCTGGATAGCAAAGAATTTGATTATTTAAAACCTTATCTTAAAGTTATCATAGACCAAATTAGAGAATTTTGGTTGAAATTTACCTCGTCTAGGTTCACAGAATGTCAGACATTCACCCACTGATTTTCACTACACATCTGGCAGAATAACCCCCATTGTGACAAGCGGTTTAAATGTTGAATTTTAACAATTGTTTTTGGTCGTCTAAAAAAAATCAAAATGATGGAGGGAAATTTCAAGGATTTTTAATTTTATCAGCTCGTTTGATCATTTGCCGGCAGCCCTCTCAAGACACATTAGAATGCTAGCATTATACAAGAAAGGGGTCTTAAGGTAATACAATGGACGTATGAAAGTATTTCAATTCGTTTTCCAAGATTAAAATGTAAATGAACACTGAAGGGAAGAAATGACATTTTATTTATCTAATAAATTTTTAAATCTAAGAATCTGAACACTTAAATCCAATAATAATTTTCAATAAATTCGATCCGGATATTAGAATCACAAACAGAATGGGATAAAGAATCAAACATATATTAAGTACTGCCCATATAAAGAAACAATGGAGCATGAATAAAACGGGATAGTTAAACATTAAATGAAATAAGCATTCAATTAGTTTTTGCCCAGTAAACTGTTTTCCTTTATATAAATTAATAAATTTTTTCTGATAGCATATATTTTTTAAGCACAATCAACAACTAGATTCAGTTATGTGGATTACAGCAGTTTCTTAAATACTTTCCAATCTTGTAATGCTACACTTTCTTCATAGTAAAATTTCTATATTGTTTCCAAAAAATGGAAAAGAAAGCTCAAATTACTATTTGAGAAGAAGCAATGGTTACTTGCATTTGTTTTCTACTCTGTCCACATTATTTAATTTAGCAATCAAAAAACTTTGAAGCTTGAACTGGAAAATAATCTATTTTTCATAAGTGACTTCCTAAGAAAACTAATTAAGAATCACTAAAAAATTGTTTGAAAACTCATACTTTTGCAAATTTTTATTTGATTTAATGCAGCGATTTCATTGGATATTTTTACATCCAAATAATATTACAAAAATGAAAGCTATTTTGTAAAACTTGCAATTTTAAAACGTTTTCGATTAGTTAAATTATTATTATTAGTGAGATGGGTAATCAGTTTATCATCGTAGCAAATAAGTGAAAAAATAAGATTCAAAATAAACATACCAGAAGATGCATCCCAAAATTTCAGAGAACCATCAGCATGACTATTAAAAAAAAGAACGAATCAATGCCAAGTCAAATATTTTCAGTTCCATGGAAAAGTTTAAATTATTTTTTTAATTACCCAGTTATTATAACTTCTGGATAACTAAGCGTTGATATTCCCCAACTACCTCCATCCACTGGCCACTCCTATTACAAAACAAAAAAGAAATGAACAACAGAAATTACTTTTTATGCAATAATATAATTTTAAATTGTAATTTGTATTCTAAAAGAAAACCAATAAACGTGAAAGGAATTTAACGTACAACTAAAACGAGTATGCTTAGTAACATTTAAATTTTCAGCCACATTTCCTTTTATTAAGGACTCAATTTCTCAATCTAAACGTTTGTTTATAGCGTGATACTGTGAATTCAATCTATGCCATTTTTGTGAACACAGCATTTATTTTTCCTACACAAGCAAATGTTTAACACATTTTAAATTGTGTCTAGTTTATAGAAATAAAATTATGTGAAATAACGCTTTGAGAAGGCGAAAAACAACCTGTCATAGTCAAAATTATCAATGTTCTGCTTCCTATTTAATGTTTAAGAATAAAATATTAAACAGCATAAAAACTAATAATTTCATGAACGACTAAAATTTAACGTTTTAACTAGATAGAAGGGAAAAAAGGATGCACTTAAAAATAAAACAAAAATATTTCTCCAAAAACAGAAAAACGTTTTTCTGAAATTTTTTCAAAGACAATTAAACTATATTTTACTTTAGAATTTGTATGTGAATATTTTCACTAAGAAAATATGCTTTATGATTTAAAGAGAAATGTTGAATTCAAATCAGATATACAGAGAAATGCTTTGAAAATCACTAATCTTTTACAACATTAACAGATTTTTAAAAACCTATTAGTAATAAATAAAGCAAAATTAAAGTTAGAAATTTGATATCTGGTTTGCATGCCCCTCCAACAATTAGTTTTTATGTGGTAAAGAGTTAAGTAATGTCAGTGAAATGCTTAATGAAGAATATTGTACAATATGTGGTTAAGAAGCTAAACTGACATAAAAATGATATAAAGAACATAAAGAAATTAAAATAATATAAGACATAAAAAAAACAAATTAATCCTATTGTTTGCTTCTGCGTATCAAATACACAAATTTTACCATGATGAATGCAATAATTCATTTTTACATGTATTAGCGATTCACATAAATTATCAACAATATAATTTAAATGCCGATGTATATCAATAAAAAGCCTTCTAAAAAAACTTACCTTTTCTGAAAAACACACATTCTTTTTTCCTTTTGTGCCTGTTGAATACAAGGCTGGAATTAAGTCATTAGGGCAATCAGCAAAATAAGAACAACTTGTAACAGGAGATTCATGCAAATCCATAGGATAGGGATTTTGATAACATGGATATCTAAAAGAATTTAATTTCACAGGATATTGTAAACCTATGGCGACCATAAATAAAGAGAATCATCTAAAAAAGCTAGCATTAATCACTTTAAAACTCTTCTATTATATTGAATCACTAGTAATTTCCTATTATAACTTCAAAAAGTACTTGTATAAAAAAAAGTACCAAGCTCTTTTTCTTGAACAAAGTCTTAGTTTAATAGTCTGGACAAAAAGACGATAAAGCAGAGCCAGAAAGAATGATCTAACAAAACTAATTTTCTAAAGAGGATATTTAAAATACTAATTTTCTAAAGAGGATATTTACTTTCAATAATACCAAAAGCAATTAATTCAAAAAACATTAATTAAGAACATTTTAATTTCGCTTAGAACTGGAGAAAAATAATATATTTAAGACTGTTATAGATAAATGGCTATGTAATCAGAAACCACTTCGTATATAATTGATCATTTAAGTATTATTCAAAACGAATGAACATTGCTCATTTGCTTACAATAAAACGAAAAAAAAAAAAAAAAAAAACGATATTTATTTCAATGCTAACTATTTCAGAAAAGCATTATCTGCAACGAGGGTTATCCGAAAAATAAGTTGCCCAAAGCTCAAAAAAATGACACTACAAAAGGAACAAAACACGAAGCATAAACTTGTTGGATTGTGAGTACAGCTATCGCATGCGACAGTATCCCAATCGTTTACATTAGCGTCGTAACGTGCACAAATTAGGTCGTTTCTTATTTCTTCATTCGCCGACTGCGAGGTGAGGTTCGTTATAAAGCTTTTGAATACACAGAAGGTAGCGCTGAACGAAATCCATCGTCATTTGTGTTTAGTGAAGGACCAGATATGATGAGCAAGCAGATGATTCGTCGTTGGTATCGGGAATCAGACTATCTGTCAGCGATGATGATGCAGGTGCATCAGTGCACTCTGCAAAATCTTTACTTAACGGTTACGGAACTTAGAAGCCATTTCGAACAGAAATACATGAAATCGTCAGGCAACACCTGCTTTTTCCTTAAATGCTTGGTGGATGTCGAAATACCTTACATCCGAACAACAAACGAAGCGTAAGGGAGCAGCACTGACCTTTCTGCAGCGACACCAAAATGAAGACGATGAATTCCTCAAAATGATCGTTACGGGGGTGAGATGTGGGTTGCTCACTTCACAACAGAAACCAAGCAAAGGTCGATACACTGGAGTCGCAGTGGATCTTCCTGTTGAACTAAAATCAAGAAACTGTATTCGCACGGAAATTGATATGCAGGGTTTTCTGGAACAAGTAAGGCATTCTGCTCGTTGATATCTTAAGGAGGTGCGATGCAGTGAACACTGAACGTTACTACGCAGCACTAGAAAAGTAATTCAGATCAAAAGACATGGTATGCTCACCCCGCATACTGCGTATTCCACAAAACATTTGCTTCAAACGTTTCGTTGGGAGGTGTTGACCATAAAGCTGATATATAAATGGAGGGAGCTAGTCGCTTGTTTAATGTCCAAGCAAGTGTACCCAACATGAATCACGTGACTTAGGAGAAATCTCAGAGTAAGAACACCATTTTTGGCACCATATCGCAAATCTTGGCACACTCAGAAACTGCCGCGCAACATTTTGCTTGTCGGCATTGGGTCCGGTCGGTTTTCATTTCCGATTAACATTTCCTAACAAGTTTTATATTCATTGAAAACCAAGCAAACTGGTTTCGAAAATAATGTTTTCTTTTTTACACCAGCATCCGAGTTTATTGGTTAAATTATGTTTAGTTTTTTTACTTACTGTTTTTATGCATTAATTAAAAGTTATTAGTTTTCTTTGAGCAAACATTTTATTTCTTTCCTTTGTCTAAAAACATCTAAAATAAGAATTTCATTATACAATAATTTTAGAAAAAGTAATACTTATAAATTTAAAAAAAGATTTTAAACATTAAAATGATACATAAATAATATTATGATAAAATATTTTGCATAAGATTGAATTCTTGGCCCACCAATTTATTTAGGAAGGATTTGCTAATTAATAAAATTATTCACTTACAATATCTGATTGTATTTTTTCAATATAAATGTTTTATTTAAAAATTTATATTTTTTTCATTAGCAACAAAATCAAATATACTTACTCGATGGTTCAGGCGAAGATGTAATTACATTTTAAATCATTCTCATCCTTGAAGGATTTGCGTCTTTTGTTTGGGGTTGTTATGATCAGAAAAAATCAAATAAAGTTAGTACTGCAGTTTTTTTCAGCTATGTATTTCCCAATTTTTTGCGATCAAAGGAATCGGAAGTAAAATGTTTCGAGCATATTTTAGTGCTGTTTGTAGCAATGAAATTTATTTATTGATACCTTATTTTTAATCCTTTCGGCTTTTTTTATTTCTTAATTTTACAGTTGAAACCTTTTTCTATGTTTCAGTCTATGCTATTTTCCTCTACTATCAAATATTTTTATAATTTCTATTTCTCTTTACAGTGGCTTGTCGTTTTTTCTCAATCGTTATATTCTTACTTTCAAGTTATTCATGGCAGCATTTTCTTGATGATTATCAATAGCAACATGCAAAAAATCATTTTTTTTTTCTTTCTGAAATATTCAACAGTAGACTGCTTTCAACCCGTAATATTGTACTTAACTATTTCAATTGCAAGATGTGTTTCGGTATAGCTTCTCCATTATCTTTTATCTATCAAATCTAACAATATGTGGAATGTCCCTTCAACTTAAGAACTATGAAAGCAACTATTTATTGCCTTAATCAACATATTGAGATCCAAGGAGGACAGAGAACTCAACTCTAGCTGCTTTGATGTTTCTCTTCAAGATGCGAATGCAGTGGCCAGATATAAACTTAGAGAAAAATCCATTCAGGGCAAACATCTTCTCTCTGAAATAACTGCGAACAGATTTACTATTAAAACCATAACTAGGCTGAGAACCGGACACCACAGGGGTATGAAGATCGATGGAGAGGGCATGAAGATCTATAGAAGCTGTGATCATTGTCCTGATACACAGCTTACGCCTACTCACATCTACGAGTGTCCGGCTATGAGCGCCAGCCTGAGAAAGACTGGTGTACTGCCAACTATGATAGATCCGTATGGAGACAACATCAAGCAAGTCGCAGAAGAAATTTTCAAAATTCATGGACATATTTAGTTTCGACTCTCATGGACACGACAAAAAAAAACATATTGAGACAAATATATTTTTCTAAGGTGAATGATTTAAAACAGGAGATGGAAGCTTTAAATCAACTAGATAAAGATAAGTTTCCAGATCACACGATTCTGAATTCTCAATAAATTTCCGACAAAAATTGCAAACTTTGTAGTTTCTTAAGTGCACACTCCTTCCTTCTAGCTGTGAATTAATTGAGGAAATATATTTATTGTAAAGAACTTGTAAGTAAATTTTTTTTGTCAGCAGAATTTACAATTTTTAAAAAACATATCATAAAGAAATTCTACTTTTATACAACAGTTAGGGGCATTTAATATGATAGATTGAGTTTCTGAAGCAATAAACATTTTACTCAAAATTGTATAATTCACATCATTCATTACATAAATGTTTAAAAGCTTGTTTCAATTTTTAGGAAACAAATTCGATATTAAGTATATGCTCAATACTAAATGAAAAAAAAAGTGCAGCAATACTTTAAAAAGGATTATTGTCAATTTTCCATTTATTATTTCTGTATACTTCTCATAAATTTTAAAGCTTAAAACATTGATGTATTCTTCTTTCAGTGAATTAATTTATCCTAGAGCTCTATAATTTTCCAAAAGTTCTTACAACCTCATTCTCTCTCAATCAAACAATTCAAATATATTTAGCTCATCAGCCTAAATTCCTTATAATGAATCAAACAAAATTTTTAATTTATGTTGCATATTTTAAAACATGATCATAAAATAGTTTTATGAAGTCCATTTAAAATTTTGAGGGGAAAAAATGTTATGAGATATTCTTATGAATTAACAACATCAGATATGCTTTTTCATAGAATGCAATCACCTTCCTAATCATAAACTTATTTTCCAAGTGTTTATCCAGTGTAAAAGTAATTGCAAAAATTTTGCATGAAGTTTTAAAAAGAATTATTTATACACTGTAGGCCATAAGCACTATTATAGAAAAGAGACACAGATACACATAGAGAAACACGCATCTAAAACACGTTTTGCAAAAACATTTCTTAAATTTATATTTAAGAAAAAAATTATTATAAACAACATATAAATCATAGGTCATGAATATGCTAATGTAATTTTTCAAATATTATGATATGTCAAATGTAAAAGCAATTAAACAGTATTTACTCACCCAGAGCTAGTTAGATCAATAACAACCAAGTCATTATACAGCAATACTATTATTGCATATGGATCTTGGTAATCTAAAGAAAAATAAATATATTTACACTCTTACCCATAAATTAAGGATAATACAAGTTCAGAAAAGGAAAGAGCCAGAATCAAAACAAATGTGATTTATTTGTAAAGCCTATTTATTAAACAAAAGGTAAAGAGAAAAAAAAAAGATGCTATATGTTTGATATTTTTAAAAAATGCGATTTTTTGCTCCCTGGAGCAAATTACAAAAAAGAAAAAAAAAATATTTACAAAAACCAATATTACATGGTCGGTCTGATGATTAATACAGGGTGTCCCAAATTAAAGTTACCCAATTCAGAGCTACATACCGCTGCAATACTCATCCGAAAATTCTGAAATTTTGAGTACGCCTAAATAAAGGGATTAGAAAGACATTTTGCTAAAAAAAACTTTAGTTCCAAATGTCGGTACTAAAGGGCGTATAATAAACTATTTTATTATAAGAATTACACATTAGCTTCGAATTAATCCAAGTCATGTACAATATGATGGCCACCATTGTCAGCTACCCTCTGAAATCTAAAAATGGCATATTCAACAGTAGAGCGTAGAGTCTGCGTTGAAATATTGAACAATACTGGCTTTAAGATCAGGCAACATTCTGGGGTTGTCACGGCCAACCGGATCTCTTAAATATCTCCAGAACCAAAAATCGCATGGATTTAGGTCTGGGGTTTGGGCAGATCAAGCATTATTGAAGTGGCGGCTTGTTACTCTTTCTTCTGTAAAATGTGTTTTCAAAATATTTTTTACACAATTTGCAGTGTGTGGAATCGCATCATCCTGCATAAAAAGCGTTCGCTCAAGACATTGGCGTGACTGTAGAGCCGGAACAACTGCATTCTCCAACATCGATACCTATCACTCTTTCGTGACAGTGCATGTCACTGCACCTGATGGAGTTTGTTCCTCAAAGAAGCAGAATAAAAGAAGCATTAAATTCACACCATACCGTTACTATCGGTGAATGTAACGGAACATCTAGGGTAGAGCAGGGATGTTCTGTAGTCCAAATTCGGAAGTTATGCGCATTCACCGAGCCGTTTAAATGGAAATGAGTTTCATCGGACCACAAAATATTCCAAGGCCATTTAGAATCGACCTCACACCGAGCAAGAAACTGCAGTGAGAACGTTAATCTTGCATCAAAATCTTGTGTATGCAGCTGATGAACAAGCGAAATTTTGTATGGATAATATCGTAGGAAAATCATGTGGATCCTATGCACAGTGGAACGAGGCCTTTCCAACACTGTTGCGACATGGCGAACACTACTGCTAGCCATGAAGTTTGATGTTTTGTCCTCTTCCACTTGAAGTCCAACCTCCTCAACGACTTCTGAAGGAACTAATTTTCTTCTCCTTCCAGGACGAACACCCAACGATCCTGTTTCTTCAAATTTCGTAATTATTTTCTTTAATCCTTGAGATGTCCTTCTACCTGTTCGAAGATCCTTCAAAGCCCGAAATTTCCTTAAGGCTGCTGGTGCTGAATCATGGTTTTGATTTTTAAAAAAATTTGATTAATAAAACGTGAAATTACAAACTTAAAGTCATTTTGAGTCGCGAACACACTCGCATGAAGTTTTCAAAGAATGTATTCCCTTTTATACTGGCTAGCTGTTAAGTGACGTAGCAACTTTTGCATATGCTGTAGTTTTAAAATGTTTGGTTAGCTGGTTGGTTGAATCAACGTCGCACTAGAGCTGCGCATTGGGTTATTGGCGATGCTTCGGGATCTATCGCGTAGGACAGACCCGCTTTACATGAATACGCCTTCTAGTGGCAAAATTTGGTATTAATTTTTTTTTTAATTTGTAATATTTAGCAAAATATCTTTCCCATCTATTCATTAAGGCGTACCCAAAATTTCCGAATTTTCGGATGAATAGTTACGGCGGTATGTAGCTCTGAATAGGGTAACTTTAATTTGGGGCACCCTGTACATATGTCTCCTAGACGATGCAATACAATCCGTACAATGCCTAGACATGCTGGGTATCAAATTATCGATCTGATCATGGGGAATATTGGACCGCTCATCAAAAAATGCTCTCCAAAGTTCTGGTAGACATGCAGGAGGTGGCTGACGGGTTGTAACTTGTCCGCCAAGCATGTCCCATACATGCTTTAATGGATTCAAGTCCGGGAAGAATGCTAGCCAGTCCATACAGGTGATATCCTCAGATCGAAGGCATCGTTTTACTATGTTTGCACGGTAAGGATGGGCGTTCTCATCCATAAATACGAATTCTGGGCCCATGGAGCCTCGAAATAAACGTACATGTTGTTTCAGAGTGACGTTCCGATAGATTTGGCCTGCCATGATTCCAACTTGAACATACATGTCAGTTCTGGAACCTAGAATAATTCCTCCTCAAACGATATACAAGCATTTAAATCAATCTGCCCTAAGCGTCTGTACACGGTCGGCCTTGAAACTGCCGTACCAGTGACTGAAGATAGCTGACGAGACAGGTCTGATGCTATGCTCCGTCTGTTTCTTTTGGCAGTTATTGCCAAATACCGGTCCTCATTCGGCGTTGTGACACGGGAGCGACCTGTGCTGTAACGTCTACTCACATTACCATCATCTTGGAATCGTTGCCAAAGCCTAGAGATGACACTCTCAGCAGTTCCAAGTTCCTCAGATATTTCTTGCTGGGTACGCCCACATTCCACACGACCGATAATTCCAACACGTAAAAAATCATCCAAATGCATCCTTTGTGTCATAACTATGCGGTTACTGCACTGAAAGACTTATAAAACACTTACGAACAATTTTACTTCTTTGCCCATATTCCTTATGCATCACTCTCGTCATTGTGATGTACTATCGGTGTCATCTGGTGGCTTCCTGCAATTTGTCTATGATTTTTAAAGATGCGAGTTATCATTTTACGGGTGTGGGTGATATATGTAATTTCAATGTTCGATTTCCACGTGACTCTGAATTATCCTTAATTTATGGACATGAGTATATTTAAATTTAGCTTCTTTATATGTACTTCAGACATTAAAAAAAAGCTGGCATTTTTCTATTTTTTCTAATGCTTCGCTTTTTTTCAACGAGAACAATAGTTGTTCTAATATCCAAGCAGCATTCATAAACATAAAAGACAGATAATGGAATTGTAAAATCAGTACTATAAAAAAATTATACTAAATAATCTAAATATCTAAATAGACAAATCATAGATATAATAGGTTATTCACAAAAATCACGAATATAACTGTTTTATGGTTTGACTTTTTTGAATTTACATGGGTGATGTAACGGGTAAGTCTCCCCCTCCCCCTTTAGAGGTGGACCTAAGAATATTTCAGCGAAGTTTAAAAATACATACACATTTTTCTACCATTTGCCTTTTCTGAAGTACCTTTTTCTGTATCTGTGCACAAATTCAGTAACTATGGGATTTAATCTCATTTACACAGTACTTAAATATTCTGTCTGTATTTTGTCAAAAAAAAAAGCCTGCATGTTTTCTTAATACTTTATTTTCAATTTCAACAATTTATGGCGACTGTATTACCATTATATTAAGTTATAGCACTTTATATATATATATTAAAATTTTGGAAGTAGATTGCAGTTTGAAGACTAAAGAAAACTTTTCCTTCCATTTTTAAGCTCGCTTTATTCTTCCTCCGATGGCAGGCAGAATGTTTAAAAGCAGGCGTAGCAGAAAGAGACAGAAATTAATTTTCCCTTGCATTATATAGCATTTTTTGATAGGGAAAATATTGTTTACAGTGCTAATATATTATAATGACTCTCATAGGAATTTTTAGCTCACATGCCGAAAGAGGCCAGGGAAACAGGGAAGGGATCTTTTCTTTATTCATTTAGGTCAGGAATTTTATCACTTCACTCACAAAGCATAGGAACAATTTCGGATTTTAGCCGATTCAGCATTTTACAAAGCCCTTGAATAAGTAGAGAAAGTGGAATCTGATCAGGAAATAAGAATATTTGAATATATATATATATATATATATATATAAACTGAATTAATTTCTTAACTTTTAGCTCAGTTTAGCCAGATTAACTTCATTCTAAAAATATTCTATTATTTCCTGACCCGATTCCACGTTTTCTACTTAATTAATTCAAAAAATGATTGGTAAAGTTCTTCAGACAGCGACTCACACGGTGCGAGTGATTGATAAAAGTTGCTGACCTAAACAAATAGTTTTGCAAAAACCCTGTGTTTCCCCTGCTTTCAGAGTCACATGCACAGAAATCCCAATGAGAAACTTTATAGTCTATATGTACTGTAAACAAAATTTTCTTTATCAAAGTAAGCTATTTAAGATCCGGGATAAAATATTCGAGAGCCTTTCCCTCATTTCTCGATCTGTCTTCCTGTATTATGTGTGTGGGTTCGTCGCTGTCCGCTTGTACACAGACATGCCTGCTTTTTTGAGATGAAATAAAACGACGTAACAACATCAAAAGTTTCGGTTATATATATATATATATATATATATATATATATATATATATATATATATATATATACCGGGTGGCCAGAAATAAAACACCCCTACTCTGACCTCCCTGGATATCGAACTACTCAGTGTAAAGGCTTGAAAATTTGTGGACATACTATTCAAAAAATGGGGAAACGGATTTCACGAAAAAAAAATTTAGTTCCAGAAATCACCGATAGGTGGCGCTGTACCACTGGACGTATGCTGAAAAGACACAAAAACACGTTTTAAACACATTTTATTTGAAAGTACCAAGCATACATGAAACAAGGACGTTATCGATGCAGGGAATGCTGCTCAATATGGTTCCCTTCCTGAAGATGTAAAATGTGAAGTCTGTGGACAGCTTGTTCAACTGCGGATCGTAACTGGTCATCTGAGATGCTTCTCACATGCAGACTGATACTCTCTTTCAAATCTGCCAAGGTTATCAGACGTTCTCGATAAACAAGGTTTTTTAAGTGTCCCCAAAGCCAAAAATCACACGGATTAAGATCCGGTGAACGAGATGGCCAAGTTGTCGGAAACGCGCGACTGATTATTCTGTCAGTGGTGAAATGTTGGCGAAGAAACTGTTGCACAGGGAGTCCAATGTGTAGAGGTGCTCCATCTTGCATAAAAGTAATGGTGTCAAGGCATTGGCGCTGCTGCAAATGGGGTACAACAAATGTTTCGAGCATCCTTTTGTACCTGTTGGCCGTCACGGTACATGTCTCAAGGCCATTGGAAGTAACCTCTTCGAAAAAGAACGGTCCAAGGATGAATGTGGCTGTGAATCCACACCAGACTGTAACTTTCGGTGAGTGGAGTGGAATCTCTTGGAAGGTACGGGGGTTTGTCGTGTCCCATATGCGACAGTTATGGGTGTTCACTGTTCCACTGAGGTGGAAATGGGCCTCATCGCTCCACAGAATCTGCCACGGCCACGATGCATCCACTTCAACTCTAGCAAGAAATGTCAATGCAAAGGTCAGTCGCATCTCCCTGTCTGTGGCCAGCAATTGTTGATTAGGGCGGATTTTGTACGGGAAACAATGCACCATTTTTCTGAGTACGTTCCACACTGTGCTATAGGGAACACCCAAGTGTCGTGACACTGCACGTGCACTACTGCAGCCTAAAACATTATCCATTGACTGTTCAACAATACCGGTGGCAACATCTGAACGAACCGGTTTGCGTCCTCGACCAGGCTGAACTCCAAGATGTCCAGTTTCCTCGAATCGAGCGATCATTCTCCTGAGAGCTTGTGGAAGCAATGGTCCCTTACGCAAATCCTTAAGTCGGCGAAACTCTCGAAGTGCTGCTGGAGCATTTCCTTTATTCTCGTAAAACAACTTCACAAGCAAAGCGCGTTCTGGCAGCGTGACAGCCATCACTAATAAGAATGACATTCCCCACCTTTTAACTTCTTTTATACCCAAAACATGGCTTCTAACCATGCTTTATGCAAATTTTTCTGGTTACAGTATGAAATTGCAGTTACAACGGGAGTTCTAGCTTCTTTACTATTTTTATTTTCCATAAGGGGCAGAAAAATTAAAAAGGAAGCATGGAAGCATTCCATTCCGCATAAACATTTTAATTTTTATTATTATTTGTGTCTTTTGATCATAGTTCCAGTTGTGCAGCGCCACCTATCGGTGATTTCAGGAACTAATTTTTTTTTCATGAAATCCGTTTCCCCATATTTTGAATAGTATGTGTACAAAATTTTGAGCCTTTACACTGAGTAGTTCGATATCCATGGAGGTCAGAGTAGGGGTGTTTTATTTCTGGCCACCTTGTATATATATATATATATATATATATATATATATATATATATATATATACTTACCACTTGGCCAAGGCGTTTCACATAATGTAATGAAGTCAATAATGCTATGTTCCATTTCTAAGACAGTAGTTGTTTTCCCATGAAGTACAGTAACACAAGGATTTTGTTTCTTCTTTTCAACTGACATTCCACCCACAAATGCTATGAAGGAATCACTAAACGAAAAAATAAAATAGCTTGTAATTATACTAAAGTTACAAAATGTAATACAGAGATGGAAATTACAATACTATAACATTAATAAGCATAAATAATTTTACATAATGAGATTTGACAATGCATGCAATTTGACAACTAGAGTTCTTTACTCTAACATGAAAATCAGATTTATTAATCCAATAAAACTGTTGTAAATACAGCAATTTACTTCATTTTTAGTAAATTTATCAGTGGTACTTCAAACTCTTCTATGTAATGTATTTAGGAACTAATTTGCTAAGAAAACAGCTTGATAAAAATTTTAAAATAATTAGCAAATTTCATATATATTATTTCATTCCATATGTCTGATTGATTATAAAAATGACTGATATTTCTAATTGATATTTACTATAACTAAGATTTTATAGCATTCAGAATGTAAGTTTCAGCTTTGATTATTACAAATATAAAATCCTCAAACATGATTCTGTCTTCCCATCACTGTGTTTTTCCATTTAAACAAACTGAATCAGGTTATGTTTCAAATACATAATAGCAGGAAGCCATAAAAAGTGAAATATCAATAGTGACGGCATATCAATTCAGAATAATGCCATAAAAGGCATTTTTGTCTGGATAAAATTCACAAATTCAAACAAAGTGTACTTTTACTCAATGCCATCCATTAAATAATTTAACAATATCTAATATACAAGGTTTATAACAAAATTTTTTAAATAATCTGCAGTTAGATGTAGAGTCAACTTAAAGAGAATACTAAAAAGAGATAATTAAAAAAATGAAGGAAGATAAAAAGAGACAGGTTGAACGGCACGCTGATCTATCATGATGAGTAGAAATTTCCTTTTTCTATCCGTGATACGTCATTCCACTACACATATTAAGCAAGTTAAAAATTTAAATATTTAATATTTACAATTGGACTTTTTCAAGTCTTATCAAACTTTACGTAAGATATAAAATATATGCTTTTAAAACATTTATCACTAAGGTACTTTGAAGTAAACTATTGCCTTTTATTTCTGCCTTTCTTTATAATTTTTATTTTATTTATTTATTTATTTTGTCTAAATAATGCACAGCATAAAAAGTGCAGAAGAATCCTGAAAATATATTATTCAGATACTACAAATACGACGGGTGATCCAAAAAAATTTACAAGGCAAAGGAAAAAATGCCATATTAACATACACAGGATACAAATGTAATTAAGAGACATAAGTGGTGGACCCTTCTCTATATAATCATCAAAGATGTTGAGGCATTTATCATACTGTTGGACCAATTTGTTTAAACAGTCTTGGTAATAATCAGGTCCTTGGCTATTGAGCCAGTTTTTGGCACCTTTTCAAATATCATCGCCTGATATGAACCTTGTTTCGGATAGGCATTTCTTCAATGCCGGGAAAAGGAAATAGTAATTGAGAGCCTGTATAGTAAGTGACTCAAGACCTCCCATCTAAACGTTTCCAACTATCTCTCGGCCCGCTTCAAAGAACGATACCATTTCGCCACATGACGTCTACTCATTGCTTAGCCCCCCGAAAACTTCAATGATATGTCTGTGAATGTCAGTTGAGAACACACCCTTGGCCCATAGAAAGGTATCACGGCTCGCACCTCTGTGCGAGACCACTACTTTAGACGTTTCATCATTACGGTCCCTGTTTCAGGTCTCGGTACTAACACTATCTCCTAAAACGACCAGTTTAGACAATTAGCGC
Organism: Argiope trifasciata; assembly: GCA_026543055.1. Lineage (NCBI taxonomy): Eukaryota > Metazoa > Arthropoda > Arachnida > Araneae > Araneidae > Argiope > Argiope trifasciata. The sequence continues at coordinate 30,751 of JAPMOQ010042450.1, forward strand.
GATCTCTGGGCAACAATATCCCCATTCCCATCCCCAATTTCTACTTTCCATATACTGCTGTTTCTAAACTTTTATTTCGGTCACCCCTTGCATATGACACCAATCATAGACTATTCTATATAATGTAAGGAATCATATTTATTTTTTAAATGTTTGTTTTTATTTTACGTCTGAATGCTACATTTTTAAACGTCAAAAATGTATAACTGTCTACATAATTAAGGTTCTGGCTTTCAGAGGGTGTCATTTTTTTCAGCAATGGAAAAAATGTAACTTTTAATAATTAATAACTCAAACAATATTAGGCAGAATCCCAAATCCAAAGTAATCCATTTATCCATTTTTAATTCAATTTCTTTTGCACAATTAATCTCGCTTAATTAAATGTTAGGAGAATTTTACTCCTACTAAAATGATACATCGATAGTTCTTGAGATGTACATTTTTTGAACATCTTCATAATTATATGAATTATTATACGTTTGTTATTATCTCATATATCTCGCTTTCAGCATCTACCTATAAAGAATTATTTCAAGCTCTCTTTGAATACATTTCAACCAAGAAAGGAATTAAATGAATTTATTTCAATATTTACTATAAATTACAACTTTGCATAGTAAAATATCCTGATAGATAAAGTCCTAATAATATTTAAATTTTAGATTTTGGTCGTGACATGATTAATTATGTAAACATTTTAAAGTGAACTCAAATGACGATGAAAATGCATTAATAAAAAAATCAAATTAGAAAAGTACTTACTTAAAAAGAAAAATCTATTTTTTATTACACTAATTCAAAAAAAAAAGTTTGAAGCATTTACAAATAAGGCAGTTGAAGCATTCAAGTTAAATATTCGTATTTAAAATATTTTTGAAATATTGCCTATTATATATATGTAATATTTGAATGTAAGAAGGAAAAAAACAAATTAATAATTTTTATTTATAAGAATTAACTTTCTTTAAAAAAAAAGGAAAACAGTTTCACTAAAAGATAGGAGAGTTAAATAAATGTATTCGTTACTATTGTAGCCAGGTAATCTGACGGATTTACTCTTTGTAAATTCAACCTTATGAACGTTCCTTTCAATTTTTCTACCTGTTTCTTAAAGATTCCTCCAAGTTTACCTGCCTACCGAGCTTAGCTTTTAGCTTACAGAAATAAGCAATTTTGAAGAGAACATTGCTTTCAAACGTTTTTTTAAGTTTTCGGATTTTTTTAAAGCAACGTTCACACATATTTCGACCCGATGTTGTCGATGATGAAATCTATAATACACAGAAGATGGCTTTACTTTTGATGTTTCGAAAATTTCAATAGCATTATTCATATTTAAAATCATGTCGAAGAAATGGGAGAAAAAGCAGACAAATCGAACACCAAATCCACAGGTAAAATTTCTAAGATGTTTCTCACGGACTTGCAGATTAATTAGTTTCACTGTGGGAAAAATTATTATTCTATAAGAAACAACTCTCAGTCATCAATCATTTCTTATCAGAACTAGAAATAGGCCTTCTCTATAATTTCTCTAAATTCTAGCCAAGTTTTCCTACCAAAGTTAATTAAGCTCCAGTAAATCTATAATGTGAGCGCAAATAACACTATTGATGAGTGAGCACTACTATCCTCATAATTTTATGTGCAGGTAGGCGATAGCACCTTTATTAGAGAGTATGCGCTAACGTTTTGTAGAAACTACTCCTGTTGGTTTATATTCATGTTGAAAACAGTAGTGAATTTGATATGGTACGGATTTAAAATTAATATTCCGTTTAGAAGCTACATGGAGGGTATACTGATACAGATTTCAGGATTTCAAAAATCCACCAATTAAACAGAAGCAATCTTAGCAGGGATACGCCATAAAACTTCCATACAACTTACATTTATGTATATAAAGACGAATAATTTTGCCTACAATCGTAACAGAGATAGGTCCTTTGACTGCATGCATCGTCTTTCAGAATATGACTTTTTTAATTGGAAAAAAAAATTAATAAAAGTTGGAACTTTTACAGTAAAATAATGACAAACGGTATTTTTTCAAGCAAGACATTTCCAGGATTGAAGATGTGATTTTCGAGTAATCAATGAAAATTAAAACTTGTTTTACTTTACATCTTCGTCTAACAGACAAAATTCATAGCCATAGGGGGGAAACTTAGTAGTTATGCCGGAAGCTTAATTGATTAAATCAGTTAATTAAGCCATAATTATAATTTTTTCGATTTAAACTCTCAGGACATAACTTTAGATTGCATTTCAAATCATAGGAAGCTTACTACAAAATGTTGCGAACTTTTCGAATTTGATAATAGTGACATAAATAAGGTTTATATGGAGGGGGTGGGAGAGAAAAAACTAAAAAACTTTTCGGCTAAAATAATTTTGAAGAAAAAATGTTAAAAATTACTGAAACAGTCATGCAGAACAAAATCATTCATGAGGGCATTGCAAGTGTGCTCAAACAAAGTACATGCAAAAGAAGTTCAAATACATTGTGCACAGTTAAAAAATTATATATACGCACAACTACGATTCAAAATCTTATGACCGTAAAAAGTGAATAGAAATAGGTCAACACAATTAGATTTATATCATATGACAGAACGTCTCATGCCCCCATATCCGTAATCATTCTGGTCACTGAAAGGTTTGATGGGCATGTTATGGGAATTTTATTAAATGCCAAAATATTCGCAGTAGAAAAAACAAAAAGAGCTATATATAGATTTACATATAAGAAATGATAATAAAATGAAACCGTTTACGAAGAGTTTCTACTTCGAAATATTATAGAAAAGTTATATAGAATGTTGGGTATAATGTATTCTTTAAGTGGACCTCACAGCTGGGAAGAATATACTGTTTTCGTAAATATGTTCCAGGGGCCAGCTAGACAAGAGTCATAGCAAGGGGGGCCAAGGAAGGTATAAATACTTCGGGCATTGATCTTGGTCAGTGATATGCAGACAATATTAGAGCTGTTAATGCATTTTTTAAGATAATCCAACATCATTTACCCTTACAATACAATTTATGCAAATGTGGAAATGGGTATTGATGGAAAAATGACCATATGTAGCGATTATGCACACTGAGTGTGAAAGGGAATTCTGCTTAGAGATTCTTCCTAATCATAATTGTAACTGATCACTAATACTTCAAATTAATTATGGTTCATACCCTAACCAGATAAATTTTCAGCGCACAATCAGCCACAAGTTTTCTATGCATTCAGATCCCTAAATATAATGAATTAATACTTGAGAACAGTAACAAATATCCCAGTATTTAATGTTAATAAATATTTACCCTAAATTCAATAGCTTAATGTGTTCATATGGTTTCCACAATACCTGAGTACATTACATTGGGGAAGTGATGTTCTATATCTATCATTTTTTTTTATTTCCATAGAAAATAGCAAGCAATATTAATTTCATTTCTCATCACTAGGCTTGAAGAAGGTGAGATAATACTCACTCTGAAGTTATTTTGAATTATTATTGAAAATGGGGGATAACAAATTCTGCAACAATTATAAAGAATTAATTCATACACTAGAGAGTCTCACTCAACAATTCAAACAATTTAATAATTCAATTTTCATAATTCAAACTCACTCTGAAGTAGTTTTTAATTCTTATTGAAAATAGGGGATAACAAATTCTGAAACAATTATAAAGAATTAATTCACACGTCAGTTCCAAAATAAAGTCAATACTGATATAGATGTTTTACAAAGAAACAGTTTTATTTTAATACTTCATTTAAAACTCTCTTTCCACAACAAAGCAAAATAAAAACTAGATAATGTGTTCCATCCAACCAACCACAGATATACAATTCCTTCATCACATAAAAGTTTCTTGCATCTGCGAAACGGCTTCAAACTTTGACTATCAATATTTTGTATTAACACTGCATTAATAATCTGATATCATAGTAATTCTAAGGTCCATTCAATCAGTAACAAAATATGATATAAAATTACTTACAATGATATCTTTCAAATCGCTGTGCGTTTTACAAATTTGAAAATGGTTAATTTAAATACTAAGGCAGTTTAAAATTATGCAACGAATTAACTATAAAGACGGTTTAGGAACTTTGAATTTATCAAGAGAAGATGAAAGAATTACATTTTAAAAACTTACAACATACATCATTGTGAATTTTTAACATCAATAAAACTTATTAGAGTTTCAGAGAGATGTTAAATAAAAACGGTGATTACAAGCATCTTAGGTTCCAGTTAACACAAACATTGTACAAATTAGAAAAATTAAGGTATTGAAAACTTAGATAAAAACATTACCTCCCACGAGCAGTCCTCCACTCTACTTTGGTTATAGGATGGCATACCTCTGGATTTTTATCTTTTGTAGTCTTAGCTAAAAAATATTATAGATATAAAAATAATAACTGATAGATAAAAGATGAAGGGGCGCATTTAATTCACAAGTAACATCAAAAAGGAATTAGTATTGCCAAGAATCACACAAAAAGTTAATTTTAATAGCAACCCTTAAAAAATAAATAAATTGCAATATATAATATACAATATTTAATATACTATTTACTTTATTATACTATTTATCATATCATAACATCTATTTCATCACAATTCATTGCAAATAGTACATACTAAAAAAACAATTACTAACTGAACATTGTAACATAACAACCACTCATAAAAATGCTACTGATAAACCCCGTTCTCATAATAAATGGAGAAGAAATCTTTGAGGAAAATAAAATCTCGCATGATACCTTCTACAAGAAAAAATTCTATGCAGTCTTTAGAATATTTTAGTCTGGCACCGAAAATATCAAAACTAATATAGACAAATTTATATTAAGATATCAAGCAACTCACATTTCAAAAGTTCTTAGTCCTCTTAAATACATATATATAGTACACCTTCTGTAATCAGGTCTCTTATACAATCCAGCGTTTTCAGCTAGATATAGGGTAATTTAAACCCTAATTTTGTAATATTTGTGCAATAAACGAGTTTTACTACAAAAATGCACCCCTTTTCATTTAATGCAGATATGGTAATCTGATATTCCTCTTCCTTCACATCTTCCAGATTAGTAACAATCTACTGTGCTGCAATTTTTTTTCTTTCAGTTCATTCATTAAAGTATGTCTAAAATTTGCAACAAATCTGCTCCTTTCTACTTCAATATTAACATAAAAATAGAAACATTAAAATAAATACTATAAACATCAGTCTTCAAAAGTAAATTGTCATTAAAAGATCAAAAACCTAAATATTTTTGATTTTCTGATGGTTTCCTCCCTAATTCTTAATATTCAAAAGATAAAAATAAAAACACGTAACGAAGTTGAATTATTAAATGTATAGCAAGATCATACTTATCTAGAATGAGTAATTTATTCCATGCATATTATTTTAATATAAAAAGTAAGCACTCTAACAATGAATGAGTTCGTGCAAAACGGTTTATTCTCTTTTAATCTTCAATATTTTCTCATATATTAAATTTCAATCTATTGTTATGCATTTGTAGCACAGTAGTTCAACTATAATAGGATTGCTTCTCAAATCCGGAAAAAAATATCTGTGTTTTCCCTATGTATATATATACAAGATAAGAGGAAATACAAAAACAGCACTCATGTGCTAATTATGATGCAATGCGATTTTAATAAGCGAAAAAAGCAAGGAAAGGGAGCAGCAATTTAACATTATTTGAAATAGTAGCATATTAAAAGAATTTTGTATACAAAAAAATATCTCTTCATTTATTATCAAGAAATTAACAAATACAAAATTTACATATTAAGAGGTGGAAGGTATATTACCTTCTCATACTCTAATTGTAAGTCATACAAAATTTAGGACTAGTGAAATAAAACATAAAACCTTTCTTGTTATGATACAAATCATTTAATGATTACTTAACAAAAAACATTACAAGTGAAATAAATTTTAAAAATTCATTTTTGCCAATTCATGTATTTGGGCATCCATTTCTACAATTTTTTCAGTTATCAGCTCCATGTGGCTAATCCTTAACAAATAAGGTACGACATTTTGCGCACGGTGCCAATTCTCAATCCATTAATTGTCTGAACTCTAGTTAACATTTAAGCTTCGCTGGATTGATCCAAATAATTCGTTGTTGCCTCAATAAACGATTGACTTCGGCTTCGATAGACGGCCTTTTATAGCTCTCGGAGTAAGGCACAGAAAATTCTAATACAATCTAGCATAACTCGCCTCCTACTGGTACTATCACCAAAATTCCTGAGCATTCTAGTATTTCGTTGCCAAATTTGACTCCAAGTCCGGGGACCATTGGTCCGGCATCCTATCAGCAGCCAAAAGAGCTGACCGTAAAACTATCTTTCCTAAGATGGAACTAACAATGCTGGAAAGCAACATTACAGATCCGTAACAATACGTTATGCGTATGATATACGTTCTGAGACTCCAAGAACACCAGCTCCAGGTGCCTTCATTGAATTTATGCCCCTGACGAGATCAACAGAGGATAAATTTATTTTATATTTTTCTACTGTATGCAATACCTTAGCACATTCCAATCAGTAACTTTTACCACATCCCCCTTGTTACAATAGGAAATGATTACTATACATCACCCTCATCCCGATTTCCCAGATTTAACGTGCAAGACACCCCCTTAAGACGACGGTTCATTAAAGGTATTTTATATCGTAATAAACAACACAGTGAAGCTCAATTTTGATTGCATCTATATAGATTATTTTTCTTTTAACTCAACGACAATTTATGGGTTTGAAGTGCAATATTCATTTTTTGATAACAATTAATGCGAATACTTTTAAAACTAATTGCAATACATTCCATTTTTTTTTCAGAATGGATAATTTTATGGAATTCATATGCTATAATAACAAGAAAAACCCTAAAAGAATAATAAAACAACTTATTATCATAAAAACAGTTTTAACATCTAAATAAAAAATTTAATTTTATAATAATTACCATGAGGATATAAAACAGATTCAGGTTTAGAAGGATATTTAATATTCCAAGTTCGAAGGCTTCCATCATTATAGCTGCACATAAACTGCCGTCCTTCATGGTGCCAAGACGCACTTCTGAGAAGCTAAAAATATAGTATAATAAATTCAGGGCTATTTATAATGGAAAAGTTTGTTATTCATATTACGGTCTTGTTAGGTGTTTGGTTGAAAAATTAAGTTCTGATTTTTAAAAAGAATTTTATAAACGTTCACACATAATTTTACAAAATTAATGACAAAAATTAAAGTAATTCAATAAGTTAAACAATAGTAAAAGATTTATAGCACAAATTCCAAAGAAAAAGAAGCTGTGTTTTAAATAAATAATTTACCTCAGAGCACTGAAATCTGCAGTCAGCAGCTTTATTCCTGAGATCCCAGAGCACAGCAGTTCCACTCTCATAGCCAATAAGCAACTATATCATATTAGAAAATTGTTTTAAGTAAATTACATTATTCTTATTAAAATAATTCATCATTTATGTTTCATAGCAACTTTATCTATTACAACATGCATATAATATAGAACTGCAATACTGAATATTAATGCAATTACTTCATGAGAAATCAGCAGAAACCCTTATAATTTTTTTTCTTTCCGACAAACCTCCTGATTTTTTAGAAAATCAGTAACAAGTTGTGAAATTCACATATCAAAATCGACATTGAAACTAGCAAAAAACAGAAGCGGCGGCGGAAGGGGGAAGGAAGCAAAATTTCTCTAATTTAGCTTCAAACAACTCCTCATAATTCATTTTACATTTAACTAAAGTGAATTAAGTATTAATTAGCTTAATAAAATTTAATCTTAATTTTCTTTTGGCATTCAGATATCGAACCTAGTTTTTCTTTCGTTATTAAAAATTTTCTAGGATATTTGTAAAATAAATTTTGCAGTTTCTTTTACTGAAAATCAAAGAATTATCACTATTTCAGTGAAATTTTATGAAACTCTTGAAATTTATTTCTAATGAGATTTAAGTTCAGAGAAAAATATGATGATATTGTCTTTTAGATTTTAATATGTAGCAAGAAATACAGATCGTAGCAATAAAATATCTAAATTCGTAGTAACCAAATGATGGAAGTATTTCATTCAACTTCAATGGGGAATATATTCTTAACTACTTTGGATTTCATTCGAATTTAACAAATTTCCGGATATTCTAAATCTTTTGCCCTACTTACAAAATATTTCAATTACAACAAAAAAGTATTAAATCGAACAAGGCTATAATAATTTATAAATATCTAATATTGGATAATGATAACAAATGCAAAGTAATTGATAAAATGAAATGATTAAATATAAAAATCCATAACAAGTTTTCTTGATTAGATAATTTTCTCGAAAGTGAATAATGCTTCTATAATATGTAATTTAACGAAAAGGTTTAAAGTATCAGACGCTGTCGATGGAAGAGAAAGTTTACACACAGAGAGAGAAAAAAAAAACCCAATTTCATTCTTATAAATCTCTTACAATTCCGAAAGGAAGGAGAAAGAAATAATTGTCACCGGCTACGGTACCCTGAAGTAAATATTACAGCTTCCATCGAGGGACTTTTGATAAATAATTCCGCATGGATTCTTCCTTTTCCCATTTCTAAGACCCGACTATGGCGGATATGCCTCACAGCAGTATCAAACAATGCATTCAGCGATTCTTTGTGTCGATTGGAAAAATGAATGAATGTATAGTCTTCTAATAACGGAGGCTGTGTAAAATGAATGTAGGAGCTAAATTCAAACGTGTTATATATATATATATATATATATATATATATGAGACACTTTTCTAAAATCCAGAATAATCAATAACATGTTTTCGATATTTCGCCAAAAATCAATTTAATAGCTTAGTCACTTACCTAAATAAAGTTCTGAATACGGATTCCAACAATGAGCAGGAATTTGAGTTCGAGTCTGACTCGAATAAGTTGCGTCACTAACAAAAGCTTAGTGCTGTTCACACAAACAATACCGAATGAGGGAAAGTTATAAGGTTTTTTTTAATGTTAGTGAAAATATTTTGTTAATATATGTAGAAAATTATTCGTTTCAGCAACTTTTCAGGGGGGAAAATTTACATGTGAAAAATGAACAACTGAAACGTTTTGATTCCTCATGCATTCATTTACATGCATATATTTAAACCAACGCATTTTATTCAAAACAAATTAGATCTTAAATATGATCTTCCCATCTTCAATTTTAGGCAAGTATTCTTATCCTTAAGTACTTTTTTCCCCCAGTTGTATTCATTAGTTTTTCTTAAAGTGTTAGATATGAATATTCTATGAATGATTATTTTAATCATAATTTTATTAAGATGCCTTTATCTAAAGTCTATTCAAAATTTAGAAACACTTTCAATTCTATAGTTTTTGCCTTGAAGTGAAACTGAAATAAGAATCAAAGAAGGAAAAACAAATTACATTCCCCAATTGTATAATTGCAATCTTGAATCTAAAATCTGAAAATTTTAAGTATTAATCTATTTAGAAAATCTAGTGCATACATGAAAAAACTATTTTAATGTAGCTAAAAAGTCATGAAAAAAATTTACCTCATTCACAGTTGATAATACTTCATTATTAAAATAATTAGATTTTTTTTAAATGAAGCAGATTTGTGTGTGTGTGTGTGAAATAAACCGAATTTACAATTACACAACTTAACTACTCCAGTGATTAATAATGACTTCCCACAATTAGATAATAACAAAACAAATTTTTAGCATGCATATTGAAAAAGAGTTACGACAGTAGTTGCCTATATTTTATAAAATTTACTTTAACAATCAACCAGATTTTAGTCAGAAAATTATCATAGTAAAATAAGCATAAGAGATTAGAAAAACTTACAATTCCATTGAAAAGGAATCAATAATGAGATGAATAAAACAACTATTCTTTTCAAAACTATTTAGTGGATTCAGAACTTTAGGAAACAACTCTTTCATTCTGTTCATCTGCACTAGTATTAAAAACGAATGTGTGTACGTGTGCATGTGGGTGTTGAAGCTCTATAGGCCATATCGTTTGAGCTACAGCAACCAAATTTGGTATATGTGTGCCTTGGAGATTAATAATGCGACCGCGGGGCGATTGATATAAAATTTTAATTAATTAAAAATTAAACTGAGTTTTGGCGTTTGCAATGATAACTTCAAAACATATTGCTCAAAAATTAATTTTACAAAATTTTAAAAATTGTCATTTTAATTATACAAATTTACAAAATTACACAATTCTACAAAATTTATTGCCAATTTTCGCTGCATTGTGGGAATTTTTAAAAAAATACTTTTTTACCTGTAACATATGTTTCTATTGTAACACAGACAACATGTTAAAAAAAAGCCATTCAGTTTTATTCTTGAATAATTCATTATATATAATAATAATAAATGTCTCTTAATAGGACTCATCAAACTTTTAAAAGATTTGTGAATTAAAAAATTCATACGAAGCCGTTTATGTATTGAAAGAAAAGCACATTTCTCGCCGAATTTCAAAACTGCACAAATCACATTTCATTAGTCTTAAGTAATGGAAGGATTTATATGAATGAACGAACATTCAAAGTAAGGCTCTGCTATTTGCACTGTACATTTGTAACACACGCCTTCATGTAATAAAATCTTACGCAATCAAAAAGTATTTGTTCGGAATACTACATTGCAGGTACAGTATGGAAAAATATAGTTTTCAATTCATCAGCGAACGTAATTCATCTTTTTTATATACTCATAAAATAAAGTAGTGTACTATTTGAAGTTCCTATTTATGAACAGTAAGGTATAAGAGAAATAGTAATTAATTATTAATTATAAAAATGCTGGACAAAAGTGCAAATAATTATAAAAAATGCTGATCAAAAGTGCAAAATGAGTAAAAATCAGTTACTTTTTTTTTTCTCTATCTATCGGTAAGATATTACTTTTAACAATAAAATTAATATTTCATTTAAATAAAGATCATATTTAATTTTATTTTTCTGACTTATACTATGAAATTTTCCATTTTGATGTTTTGGGCTCAATGGTGATTCAAACTCCTATATACTTTATATGAAACTTTCCAGGTTCTTCAAATACACACACACATATTGTGGAAAAATTAAACTTTCGCCTGCAATATTCATTGTAAATATTTCGCTATGCATCAATTAAATCGATTGTAACATGTAAATTGTAACTTTAATGTCAGAAAAAAAAAATGTTATCCGAAGGCCACAGAATATATAAATCTTATAAATTTAAATATGGAAACGGTCCATTAATAGAAAATATCCACTATCTCTCGATGTAATATTGATATATCAATTGAAATTCGTACTCTGGGTAATTTTTCTATGAGAAATCTATTCATGATATCAAAAAATGTTGCCTCTGGAAATTTCAAAGTTTGAGCAATTTAAAATATGTAAACAGCCTTCTACGAAAATATTAGGTAAAGAATCTTTTAGTATTCATTACTACTTTTTAAATGATAGTTCTAGTTTTTACATAGGATGATTAATAGCAGATTAATGCTAGGTAGCTTTTTTTTCCACGCCTTTGTACATTTGATGTTTGATTATAATTAGAACATCAAGCGAGGTTTAACGAATTGAATATTCCAGTGGAAGCAGTAACCGAAAAGTTTTACTTAAATAAGTATATTTACGTTTGGGTGAAAAAATTATATGTATGAATACGATTTAGCTTGCACTTATTAAGTATAGCCTTTGAATGAATAATATTATTCTTTGTGAACAGTATGTTTGGTAAGTTTTTCCTTTATATGCGCATTTTGTATGATTTTTTTAGATAGAGAGAGAGTATCCACCACCTTCAAAAGTTAATATGATAGAAAGAAAACTGTGGTAACTTTTTGTATCCAGAGTAAGTCAAAAAGCAAGTCGTAAATTTATGACAAGGAAATTGCTGCTATCCTGAAAAATTAATTGACTAATAAGGTATATTGAACAATTAATACGTTTTTGTATGCAGAAATTTACACATTCTGTTAATGTCAAATCAGGTAATTATAAGCACTTCGTATTTATTTATTATCCTCACAAAATTATCATATCTAAAAATATAATCATGCCTTCAATAATCAGAAGTGAGAATAGAAAAATAAAATTAAAACTTACTTTATTTGGATCAACAGGGTTGTCACTTAAATGCACAACAAATCCTGGATGAGATTTTCTGGAACTGTAAATAGACTTTTTACCACCAAAAAAAGAAAAGAAAAAGTACAATGAAAAGAGACAATTCAAATTACCAAAAAAGAATTATTAAAACGGCTCAAATTAAAGAATTAAATCGAAGAAAATAATTTTTAGACAAAGGCTATATACTTGCCACAGATTAAAGTAATCCCTCAATTATATTTAAATACTTTTGATGATTATGAGAAGTATTTGGAAAACTAATGCAGTTTCAGATTATCCACATTTTTTACGATTTAAATTAGTGTTACAGGAAAATTAAACAAAAATACATGTAAAACACTGCAACTTTTATTTATTTATTTTTGGATTACGTAAAATTTATCAAAATAGTTGGTTGGGGGGAAAATTGATCTGGATGATGGATGGTCTCGTTAGGAAAGTATCAAATTGTCTGCTGTTAGCAATTAGCAGAATATATAAGCAGCGAAAGTATATCCGATTTCTCCAATTTTAGAAAAAATACAAGTTTTGTGAATACAGAATTAATTTATTCTTGTTTGCTTTAATATTATGTCGAGTAGATTACATTTATTAGAAACTGAATAAACTAAAACACTGGCTTTTAAGGATGCTGGTTATAATAGTACAGAAATTTCATGAAAAATTGAAAGATCGAAGGCTGTAGTGAAGAGAGTATTTATATAATACTCATTGCTATGGCACAAAATAAGAAAAGAAAGGTCAAAGGCAAGACAGCCAGATCCAGAGTCTTGTTTGCAAGCAAATCATGTATTTCTTGCAAAGATGAAGTATATTTCCTGTGCCAGCCAAACAATCAGAAAGGCGTTGCACAGAAATCCTAATATTGTGTATAAGAAGTAGAAAGTGAAACCTTCACTTTATAACTGACATATTTATTTACACCTAATTTTTAAACATTTCATTGTTTGGCATCCACTGGAATGATAAGATAATTCAGGAACGGGAAAAAATTTATTTAGATGGGGGCAGATAAACGTTATTAAGATTTACGTTTTACTGGTATGGTCTGCATAAATAACTGACTTTAGTTTAAAATGCCAATTCGTAAGAGGATCTGTCATAGTTTGAACCACAATTGCAATAAGTGATACACCTTAAACTGTTTTTGTTGAAAACAAAATGAATTCATTGTTTTATTAGAACATCCTTACACATAGTTTATTCCTATTTATCAAACTGTTACATCAAGAGAGGGACATTTCCACAAAATAATGCATCTTGTATATTTTGAACTCTAAAAACTCTATGTTATTATTTTGAACTCTATGTTATTATTTTCTGTCCTCAAATCTCTTAAAAGTGATTCAATACTTCGTTAATTTAGCGATCATAAAAGCGCTACTGAAAACTGTTTATAAGAAAATTACATTAAATTCAATAAAAAATGTTTATTCAAAAGTTTCCTGTCTTTTGAAGATATGGAAAAGCGACAATTACATAGCCTAAACATCTCTCTAGAGCTTAAGTCGGTGCTTTACTAAATATTTGAAGGTTGTAACTCCACCACCCTTTCTCCCTCAACTTAGCAAACGGATTTGATGTTAATATATAATAACAGTTTCCAACTGGATCTTTTTTTCTGTATTGTAACTCTCTGTAAGACCATCCAATTGAAGAAAAAAAAAAGAGCTCAAAATTTAATTTAATAATATATTTATTTTTTCAATTCTAATTTTTTGTGAGATCGAATTGTTTCATATTTACCTAAAATTAAATGGTAAGCCTATTTATTAAAGAAAATTCCAAAATAATTTTATCCTTAGGACTTAGAATTAATTTTTCCTACCATTTCTAGTTTGGCCTGAATATTTAGAAGATATATTAATCTTAATTTTACAAATTAACATGCTAATGAGCAAAATTCTGTGTTTTCTTATTTTATATTATTTGATTTTGCTAATATAAACCCAAAAGAATAGCATAGTCCCGGAATTATGCCCTATAAAAGGTTCGATAAAATAATATAAAAGACATATTAAAACTCCTCTAAGCAATTAATTTCATATTACAAATATTTTCAAAACAGTAGCAATATGTCCTCATAACAAAAAATCGGAAGAAGCCTAAACCTAATAAGACACAGTTTCCACCTATTAAGACCACTCCATGGAACTTTAAATATAGTGATGTAAAAGTTTCCATAGCTCGGTTAATTTTAATCGAAAAAAAAAAAAAATGAACTTTTTTTTTTGTTAAAACATTATTGTGCAAACAACATTTCACAAAATATTATAATTAAATAGCCTATAAAAAAGAAGATTTAGATTACGTAATTTTTTCAATATTCAAAAATGTGAAGAGGGGGATAACCTGTATATTAACTTAAAGAACAATGATCATAAAAAATAAGAGATGAACGTAGTTATGCAATATCTTTATGTAACACATCTGATGAACATAAAGTGTTGAAGGTGAGTGAGGTCCAGGGGATTGATGATACAGTTCTTCAAAAACTCACTCAAATGTATGAAGTCAAGGGTTTTTAGGTAATATATCCTTCACATGAACGACAAAAGGAAAACGTTTTACTTTCCAAATGTTCGTGGTGAAATTTTACTGAATGTTCAAAATATTATATACATAATTGATCCTTTTTAACATGAAAACCGTGCGTAAATTACCTTTTGTAATGAAATTGTAAATATTTTTTAAGACTTTGAGGCTTATAAATATTTAACATTCTAATTTTTATATTTTGTATAGCTTTGCACGTCTTTCTCTAGAAGAAAGAATTAATTCTATGTTTTGGGGGAATTTCGACAGGGTTTTAACTTATAGAGTTGTCCCTTATCAAAGGTAACTGTACCAGTTATATATTTTTTTGACATATAAACATTTACTTAAATAGAATACTACAGTAATAATATAATAAATATAAAATTCCTATATTTACTATAGGATTCAAAATCAACGATCTAGTTTTATGGTTTATGATGGTTTTAAAACCTTTTTATTTAAAGAAAAATATGGCAAAATTCTCCCACTTAATGGTACTTTCCACTTAATAAATGAGAAAGACGTAAAATTCGGTGAACTCTAGATTGAACATATTTATTTTTATAAAAATGTATCCGCATAATACAGAATGATGTTATGGAAAATATTTCAAGCATGTCATACCCTATTAGTTTCATAAGTTCTTTGACAGCTGTTTTTCTTGTATGGAAAAATACTGTATGATAATTTTAAATTGAACTGAAATTAAAATTTTCAAATTAAATGAAGAATATATTATATAATAATTAAATTTTATCCTTATTCAATTCTAACATTTTAATTTCATATTACCTTTTAATTACTGAAACATTTCATGCATCTTTTCTCTTGATATCATACGAAGGATTGGATAATATAGTCAATTTATTTTGTGCGAGTGCGTGAGTTTTGCACGGAATTTTTCATTAAATAAAATTTTACATATTGAATTATATTTCTACACTCAAAAGCTTTAATGTTCATAGTTGCTAATGAGCAAAATATGCACATAAATGCAGTGTGGAAAACAAATTAATCCAACCGACAATTTCCCCCTTTTGCTGTAAAAGTGATTGGCGAATCCACAGTTCCAAAAATGAATCTGCTGCTAATTGTTTATGAAGATTAACATATAATAAACATAAGACATGTAGAGACACGAACTATGTTAAGGTACGTTCACAAGAGGCAGTTGCTTTGCTCAGGGGCGACAAATGTCGTAGTATTGTTTAATGGTTGGTTGGTTTGGTTTTTTGGAGCAAGAGCCATGTTTGGCTCTGCTACGCCAAGTCTATGGTAATTAAACAGGTTCACGGTATAAAACTTATGGTAATGAAGGATATAAAGAGTTAAAGTTTTAAAAGCATCAAAATTTTTCAAGTCGAAGTTTGTAAATGGATAAAATACATTTTGACAGACTTCAAATTGAAAATGGTAAATTAAATACATGTCGAAAAGATCAAATTTTGATCATAGGAAAAATATAGCGGAAGATGTAAAAGACAATATAAATATAATGGTAAAGCATTGTTTAAGCATATGAGCTTGCGAAAAAAAAAAAGTAACAATTCTTTTATGTTAAAAATCAAAATAAAAGAGCGAATGCCACGATGCTACAAATTCTTGTATTTCGTAGGGATAATATATTTACGCTATTCTTTTTTCAGCTTGATAGAGGGCGCAACACTAAAAACTTGTGGTGGCTCTTCCAAGTCTTCAGACATATCATATTTTAATATATCCCCTTCCGATACAGTAGATGAGCTCATTTCAGCATCGGCATCAGATTCCCGAAATTTTTGTACCCTCATTCATCCTAAAGAATGAGCATTTGTAGAATGGAATGCTATGTTGGCAGAAGGAAGCAATTGGTTTGAGTCGAGATAAATGGCATAGTATTCAATGTCGGTTTTTCACTTGAGACAGTGTTTTTTGATACAGCTGTAGAGGGAATTTGACGAGGTGAAACACTATAAAATTTTGAGACTTTTTCAGTATTGGCAACAGGTTGTGTTTTAGTTGGAGGTCTTTTTAAATTTTTTTATGTTGGTTACAAGTTGAAAATCACTTTGGTCCAGTAAGACAGAAATATCTTCAGAAACAGGTACAACACATAACGAAGGAAGATTTGGTGATTTAACTTGATTAGATGCAATTGCAACGGATTTAGAGGATTTTGAACCGATACAAGCCGAGATATCGGCTAAATCCCATTGTGTTGATATGGTAGTAGATATCTTTTTCACAACCGAAGCATAAGTATTTCCAGGATTAATCATTTTCTTGTTGATATTATTTCTTTTTCCTATTTCTAGGCAAGACAATATCGAGTGTATTGTTTAATGGAGGTGTTCAAGCACAGCATCACATTCGTCCCTTATAATCGCAGTAGATGTGTACCCTGGTTACATAATGATGGGGTTGAACCATCAAATCAACGCATACTCGCATAGAATTAAATGGCAGCGTTTATATGTATTTTGCTTTGCATGGGTATTCGGACCAGATGGCCAACCGTAACAAATACTGAATCTCACGATAGTAAATGAATGTGACAGTAGATAAAAACTTATTAGTATTAGGACAGATGTTAATTGTAATGAAGTATTACCTTTTCATTCTTAAAACCCTTTTGATTATATTTTATGTGCGTTTATATTATTTTCTTTACTAATAATTAAATTGAAAATGTATGTGTGCACGACAGAAATGTAAACTCAAACAAAATTGTATGATTGCCTTGGCGGTAATTTAAGAAAATGTTATTGCACAAAGTTAACTTTGAAGTACAGCTTAAAATTCAAATAAAATCTTTTCAGTGATGTAATTTTGTCAGCAACTTATTTTTTCTCCAGTATTTTAGGATAAATTTGTATGTATAGTTCAAGCAATACCTAGATTTTGAATTTTTTTTCTTCTGCCTTATTTATTTTAGTGTGACATAATACATTTTTAAAGTAAATGATTGTAATGAAATATGCTACCCTATCATGTTCTTTTACTGGGTATTTATATTATTGTTCGTGGAAGATTTATATCTTAAATCTGAACATTAATTGGCATAAAATTTGCAACTGCCTGTGGTAATACTTTCTCTAATTTTTCAATAGATATTTAAAAATGAAATTTTATATTTAGGTGGTAACTGAAATAGTTTTAGATGTTAAGACTAATAGCATATATTTATTTTTATGAACTGTAAGAGATTCCACTTCACTGTCCAAGTTTTCTAGCTTTATTCAATTATTACTATATTATGATATTAATTGGTGTATGTATGTGCATTGACGATTAAAGGTATTATCATATACATACAATTTTTCTTACAAGCTATATTTTTCTATAAATAAATTATCATTTGATGAGATTTCACATGTCAATGAAATATTTTCATGCAACAAAAAATGTACAATGGCTGCACAGAAGATCCTTTCACTAATGAGATTCAACGTAATTGAGACTCCATTGTTTGTTTGAGTGTGCATGTGAGCTACCAACGTTTAGCACTATATTTAATGTTTTACACTAACTAAAAGATCATAAATAAAAGTTTGAAAATTGTAATTATATACAAAAAAATCGTATTTAAAAGAAATTGAAGTACAGACAGTATTAACCTTGATATTAAATAAAATAACTAGACATACCATCTAATTTTAATATAACAGAAAATATTTCCTGTAAAGACAGATATATCCTCTATATTTTTATTTTACATTTTGAAGAGGAAATGAGTTATTATTTGAATGACAATTCATCAACAGCCTTGAAGAAACACTATCAAGAAACAGTTTTCATATGAAGTTCAGTTGATAGCCTGAATAAACTAAATAATTTTCTGTAGTTAAATAAGAGATCATAAATATATAGTATGAACAATATTATCAAAGTTATCAATTAAAAGACACTTTTTCTGGAAGACACACAACAAGTGATGAGCTACTTGAAAAAGAAGCAGAATTCAGAGCTACATATAACATTATAGAAATAAATCCATTTATTTAAATTCCAGTAAAAATTAAATATTTCAAGATAGCTTATTATTCAGCATGAGATGCTCATTAATAATTTTACCAAAGCAAATATGAAAATACATCAACGAGTTTTCCACTTCTGCTTTTTTTTTAAAAAAATAATATACATTGAATTTATTACCAAAAATAATATTAAGCTTGCTATTTGTTTTTAATTCTTAAAACTGCTCACAATGCATAGTGAAGCAGCAAACATGCATTAGTTTATAGAAGATAGGAATTGGCAATTGCCTGTATGAGTACTGAACAATATTTTTAGCTAAGATTTACATAATGAATTGTTGGCCAGATTTACATTAAATGAGTTCATGTTTTGAATAATGTAACATGTAATGTCTTTTATTTTATTTACATTACATATATTTTAATAAAAATGAAGCACTATTCTAGTCACTAGTTACAAAATATTCACATAGTACAATTTTTTTTAAAAAACTTATTCATATGCTGCATTAACTATACACAGAACTTAATAATAGGTTTTTGCGCTAAATATAAATATTTAACTCTTTATTTCTTTATTAATTTTAAGACAATATTTATTCGAATTTATCTGGATTCGAAATAATTTTCTTCTATTAAAATGTTTGCAGAATAATAATCTTCATAGTATGTGAAACACTTGCATATAAAAACTGAATAAAAATATACTCTCATTTTAAAGAACATAACATAAAATTTACATAATCATTAAGAGATAGTGCATTTCAAGCATTTAACTCATGACAAATATATAACATTTTTTTAAAAGTAAGGAACAAAGATTTACTATGAAAGCTTAAAATTCTACAAATGCAATTATCAGAATGAAAAAAAACAGAATTTTGAAAATTAGAGTATTTTATAATTGCCTTGTCAACATATAAATTTTAAACAAAAGCAGACAGTGCAGAATATTCTATCTTTTCCAGCAATATTTTTGCTATGACGCTCGGAAAATTAAATTCGCAAAACTGTAACGCAAATCGTCAAATATGTAACGCCACTTGCTAGCACCAATTAGCTTAACCCAAGTTTGTGTTAGGTTATCAAGAAATTACACCACAACCGCTGCATGTAAATGTACCCTTGGGTCAGGCTGTCCATTAGGGTTTATGATTACGGTAAAGGCAACCTATCTCAGACTTTAGACAAGCAGGATTAAATTTATTTTTTAAATAAATTTTACTTTTTTAAACAAAAACTATTTTGCTGTTAAGAATTTAGGTATTAAAACTTTCAAAACTTATTTACATTTCACAAAAACTATTTTGCACTATTTTTCCTCATTCTTTAACTACCAAATTCAGGGTTGTCACTCAATTCTTGAAAAATAAATTCCTCTTCTTTTTTCCTGTAAGTATAATCATATGCAAGGAATTGCTCGAACAACACTCGGGTGAAGATTATAAAGCAATATGATTTCAAAGAGTAGAAAAAGCAAGGGAAAGGAAGCAACAATTTGACATCATTCGAAATATTAGTATATTAAAAGAACGCTTGTGCTTACATACAAAGAAAAAATTCTTCAAATATATAAACTCGAATTCAGCAAGACAAAATTTATATATTAAGGGGGGATATATTGTATGTCTCACACAAAATTGAGGACTCGTGTGAAATAAAAAAAATTGTTATCATGATACAAATCATTACATGATTATTTTTTTTTAAAAAAAAAACACTTCACAAAGCAAGAACACTTTATTCATTTTTGCCAGTTCATATATTTGGGCAACAATTTCCGCAGATTTTTCAGCCATTAGTTTGATGGAACTAATCTATAATAAATCTGGTACGACAATTTTGTTTGACCCAATGCACATTTTTTAGCTATTTCACTTTCAATGAAATGTGAAAATATTTCTAATATATCAATGAATGCATTACAAGACAAATGTGGCGCCAAAGGTTTCAATGCACATAAAAATTCAGCTTTAAATGATTATTCAAAACGGGTTTATTTTCGGGCATTTAATTTGACGTTTCCGAATTTGGCATGCCATCTTTTCCTGTATTACTTTTTTTTTTATGAACACCAATAACGAGTCTTTTGAATTGAAAGTAGTCTCGTATGTTTTTCTCATTTGGCATGACTAGTAAGCGTCTGTTTTCCCATTTTACCTAGGCTTATAATCTTCTTACAAAAGGAGTTCTACTAAGCAAATGGAGTTCACAGAATTTCGGGAGCCAATTCAGCAAAATCAGGATAGATTTTTTTAAATCCATCCAATTTGTATCAAATATGAATTTTGAGCAACTCATTATTTTAAAATAATTCTCTAATCTATTTTGAATAATTTCACAATTTCTCAAATAATAAAAAAAAATCATTCAATAAATTTAAATATAGTGGACTAAACAATATCGGGTACTTCCGCTGATTGACTGTCCCCGCCAGAAAAATGTACTCTATTCTATTTTCGCATCTACAAAAGTCTCGTGCATACTCATTAATTACAATTTGGGAATCTCATGGAAAAAAGAACTACAGTCTAGCAAATCGAAACTGGATTTATCTGTACAGAAAAAAGGGGGAGAGAGTAGAAAAAGGGCGAATTTCCGCATTACACAATCGCAAATGATATTGTTTTTTTCGTTTGTGGACTACGATCGTTTATTCCTGAAATCTTTAGCGACTGACATTTTCAAATGGGAAAAAATAACTATGAAGCTTAAAATTCCGTATATTCTCCCGGCTTTTATGAATAAATTTCAAATTTCCCTGCCGTTTTCTAGTTGATTCAGGCGATTTCTAAATTTCTTGGATTGTTCTAGTTCTTTCGATGGCGTGGTAACTCTGGTAATTGCACTACCAAAATCTCAGATCAGCCTATTTTGGTTTTAAATCTTAAAAAAATTATAATGCATTTTGAAAATTTTTGCGTTTTACATAGGAAATGTAACGACTTATAAGTCAATTTATGAATCTTTAAACTTGAACAATGCATTTTGGTCACTTAAATTGCGCCTGTAAAATTGCTTTACATACATTGGAGAAACGCGATGCTTTTTAGGAATTTAGAAGGAGTCAAAATATGTAAAAGCCTAATGTCTGGAATAGATATGAGATATATGATTCAAAAACTCAAAGAATTTTTAAAAAAAATCAAAGAAAGGCCATTAAGAGTTAGAACCCGCAGAGAAGGAAAACCAGTAAGACACTGCTATAACAGAAGCTGTTACAAATAACTAAAATAACATTTCATGAGCAGTATTAGTCATATAACAAATGCAATATCTTGTATATATGGATGGAAAACACAATAAAAGTATTACACTTAGCAAGTGAACCTTTTACTGATTCATAAAAGATTATTTTCTATGAATTTTTTAATGAATCTCATTCATCGCGGTATGAACATTTTTAGGTAGTCATAAGTAAAATATGGCATCCTCTATTTTCCGTGTCATCGTTAACCCGGTTTCGGTTCATACAGCATCCACATATCTCCTGTCAACGCTTTTTTTGGGGGGGAGGGGAATAGTGAAACAATTTTTATGACAACCCTGGGTTTTTTTTAACACAAGTGTTGCCCTTCACTTACAAGGCACTGTAGTATAGATCTGTTTTGTTTATCTACGAGCACATTTCCATTCCTCTATTGAAAATATTAAAAATATTTATTTCAATATATGCAATTGTGGCTTTAGTTAAAATTCAGTTTTAGAGACTAATTAAAAATCAGTAGGAAATAAATGCTTGTTAATAAAACTGATAGTATTCAATCAGTTTTATTGACAAGCAACTATATAATCAACAACTGAATAAAGTATTTTCTAAATAAACAAAATTCCACTATTTGGAGAAAAATAATGAAAAAAATAATCATAAAATTTCATTCGGTATACCAGAAAATTATATGTTATACAAATAATTGTAAAAAATTTTAATAACTCATTTTAATCCTATGTAGAATGTAAAATGTTATTATTGTAGCATCTTAAATAATTAAACAGCCTAACTTTCAAAATGCATCATAAAATAAATAGAGATAATCAGTTTCATTTTGAATTGTAATAGATATTGCAAAGATCTTGAAACACAGCATTTGTTTAAATATTCCTACCTCTGCTTCTATAAAATTTAGAGTTGTGACTGATTGAAGATTAGGATATCACCGCTTGTTGCAAAATGAATAATTACACATTCATATATTTTAACACTTCAATCCAAATATGCACAGATATAAGCATAATTTTTGTAATTGAATTTTTTCCCTAAAAAAAGAAAGAGCAGAAAAAATTCAAAAGAAGAATTCAACTACATTACAAGGAAAACTATTTTTTGACTTGAAATTCTATTCAGGCCCAACAAAAGGAATGCGAAGACTAGAGTTTGAAGATTTGAACAGTGGTCACAAAAGGAATTATAGTTCTGACATTCTGTTATTTACTATACATAGCTCATCTTTGGAAAAGGATTTCAAATCCTTGATACTCCAATAAAAAAACTAAGGATCTGCTAGCAGATCACCATGATGAAGTTTGATAAAATTTATGTAGCCCAATAACTCAATGATTAAACGAACAAATTTCATCCTATATTTATTTATCACTATAATATTTAATTTAAAGGATCAATTAAAAAATCTTTTGTCAGCAGAAAATCTAGTATCAAGAATTAGTAGAAATATTGATATTTTTTATGAATAAAATTCAAATTTATTAAATTCATATATACTTTTCTGTTAATTGTTCTTAAATTTCTATACCTTCTTTCTAGTGATACTTAAAGGATTACTCTATTTGTCTATTTAATTATGACTCATTAGAACATACACTGTAAAACTGAAAGGCATCACGAATACAAAAATTCACAATTATCAAACATAAACTATATAATACATGAAATTCTAAATAAATAATGTGTAAATAAATACAGCTAAATGGAACCTTCATTTTCCTGCCATGAAACAGATATGGAATATTGATTCATCTATATGCATACATCTAATCATCAAAGGGAATTTAAAAAATTCGATCAGTTTCAAAGAAACTCATAAAAAGTATACAAGACATTGAACACAAGATTTAACCAGTTTTGTGATATTTTATATGATATATAAATTAATTGTTAACAGTAATTAAAATATGTTTTTATGATAATTGATTGAGGAGCATGAAAGATATAAGGAAATGCTATTATATTAAGCCTTTACAAGTGGTATATAAAATATAAAATTCGTATCTTAATAATACAATAATTTTAAAACAGAAAAAGAAAACAAATCAAGAGAGGGATAGTAATAAAAATAACAAATAGGCGATAGAAAATATAATTCTGGAACACAAGAGAGGAATATAGGACAGACGAATAATAATGATAAGGAGCAGAAGACAGAAAATATGATTATTAAAAAAAACAAAGGCAATACAATCGCGTTGAGAATGTAGAAAAGCTGAACTATAAAATGCACATCGTGATTACTAAACAGAAAAAAAAAAACTTACATTTCCACAGCTTTATTCCAATTAATGACATAACCTGACAAAGTGAAAGACTCCACATTCACGATATGAACATTGCCCCTTTCTGTTCCAACGTAGAGCCATTTAGATTGAAATGGAAGGCATGTATAGGTTATCCTAAGATAGAATATAATGAGCAAATTTTAAAAATATATTTCCAATAACTTGTAAAATGTAATTAACAATCTGGAGTAATTATACCAAAATTAATTATGTAATAAATATATTAGAAAGTTACACAAGACTTGACTCTTAATTAGGCTTTATTGATGAAATCCAAGCGATCTTCGTCTGAAATTAACAATTCAACTTATGGGATTACTACCTAAAAATTTCACTAATCATGCTTGATTTCTCTAGTGTTTAAGTAGTAATATTAAGATATAGAGTGCCTAGAAAGTCCAATGGTAAAATAATAATAATTATAATAATGTGGCCATATTTTCTAATATTTTTTTCAATTCTTGAAAATTGGAATCAAAATTATTGCCATATTTCTTAAACCGTATTGGTTTCCAATAAATAAATAAATAAAAAAAACTCAATTTTTTTTCAAAATAAATTTTCATAAATTCCGCTACCAAATAAATGGCCTATAAAACGAGTACAAAAGGAAATTTAGCAAACAATAATAATTCATTCACTCGCTCATTTGATCAAAGGGACAAGTCAAACATAAAATAATGGTTCAATCCCTATCTTTTAGGAGGAATCGGAAGAGGGAGAGTTGGAAGATACTGCAAAATTAATGAGATTTCCTCAACAAATATACAATTTTAATTATCTATATGTTCCTCTGAATTCATGCAAATTTTTCTTTATTTAAATTTTGTGGATAATTTTTTTTTATTTCATACAATATATTTGCATAGGTTTTTCAAAAATTTCATTTTAAAAGTGTAAAATGCACACAGCTGTTAAAAATAATTAAACAAGGATTATTTTTAATGCTTCATTACATATAGATTATATAATTATTTTTTTTTCTTCCACATAATGTTTTGGTATCAAAGAAATTATTTTCAAAAAATTTAAGACCAGCAACAAATTACAAAATGTATGTAACAAAAATACATTAAATTGCTTTTACATTCACATGCACAAGAACAAGGGACATACAAATATTCATTAGTAAACTTTCATTTTTTCCCCCAACTCGGGGCTGACGAATGTTGAAACTTCAAATTTTCTTCTTGATTACTGAGATTTCTGGTCTGAAAATAGTTAAATGATATTATTTGAAACATACCAATTCAAAAGTTTTATTGTTTCCTACGCATTAAAAAGATCAAGTGTTATTCAAACTTAAAAATGGATGCTTAAAAATCAGCATGCCATATTATGTAATACTTTGATAGCCTTAAGAACCATCATGTATATCGGAAACCTCATTTTTGAAATTTGGCCTAAAAATAAAAAGAATTGTCCAATAAAGAGAAATATTAAAAACCATTCCAGAGACTATAATTCGATCTTTGTTATATCAGTATAAGATTCAAGTGGGTCTTCAATGCAGTAAAATTTTTAATATAGTAAAATCCGATTAACTCGCAATACATTGATACAGTAATTAACATACTGGCATTGCATAATCAGACAAAAATTGAACCCAATTGGTAATATACAAATCAAACTTTCCCGATTCTAGTTAAAGGCATTTTTAAAATGTAGAGACAAATAAATGCGGAAAACCTAAAAATGCAATTTTTCCCCGTATTATAATAATTTACCATTTTTACTTATAATAAAGCTCAATGTGTGTGTGTGTTGGCGCTCTACAGGCCAGACCGTTGGACCTACAGCTCCCAAATTTGGTACATGTATACCTTGAAGGTCGGAAATGTGCACCTCGGAGCCCTTTTTTCGAATTTTTAATTAGAATTTGAATTAATTAAAATTTAAGCGAAATTTCGACGTTTTTCCGCTACAACTTCCGAAAATATTATTGTACAAACATGATTTTTATATCAATTTAAAGATTTAAAAAATTAGCTTTCTAATGGTATCAGTTTTTTAATTTATAACATAATCTCCTATTTTTAACGAATTTTTAAAGATTTTTTTTAACTATGTTTTTATCACGTGACTGGATAAAATAAAAAAATGCCGAAAGTTCGAATAAAAAAAACTATCATCGTAAATCAAGTCCAAAGAAATGCAACTTTTAACACGTGACTGGATAAAATAAAAGAAGCATAAAATGTGATATTTTCTAAAAAAATAAATGCAAAGCAAATGATTCTATGATCGTTTGCAATCTCTAAATAATTAATTCAATAAATCTTCTTTACGGTAAACCTGATCGAATTTAGACAGGATATGCATTGGAATCCCGACTTAATGGCATATTTCTATTATCGTTTGCAATATCTGTATCATTCATTCAATATTTTTTTTCATTGGAAAATGTGAGTTTCTAAAAAAATAAATGCAAAGCTAAGGTTTCTATAAAATTTGCAAGAGCACGTCAAAGGGAAAAAATTAGGTTTTATCACCGTGTTGCCATCATTTTGACGGAAGTTCAAATTTAACAAAAACTAACATCGTAAATTAAATCTGAAGAAATGCAACTTTTAGCACGTGACTGGATAAAATAAAATAAATATAAAATGTGATATTTTCTTTAAAAAATGCAAGGCAAAGGATTCTATGATCGTTTGCAATATTTAAATCATTAATTGAATAAATTATCTTTATTTATACAGGATATGCATTCAAATTCCTTTCCAATGGCCAATTTGTAAAATAATATTAATAGGCATATATATTGTTTAATACTATTAATTTGATCTAAATGAAGTAAGTAATTACATTTTATGTAGTTTGAGTCAAACAATGCATTTATGAATAATGAGTTTTAGATTTCTTGATAGTTTACTCTGTGAGCCATATTTTACAAAATATTTTCGTTAATATTTTAAATAAAGATAAATCAATCAGTCTTCTAAATCAATCATTAAAACTGACTGATTTATTAAATAAAAAAATATTATTAGGAAAACGCGTTCTTTTAGAACTTTCAGTCCATCATCTTAAAGAAAATATTAATTTCAGGCCAGTCAATACCCGGAGTTACTTCAAGGCTAATGAATATGTGATTTAATTGAAAATTTTAGAACCCATTACTCATGGCGAACCAGCTGGTCGCCAAAGGCGGCTAGTTTTCAAATGAAAGGAAAAAACATGTACATTGTTTTTTGTTTTGAATAATAGTTTTTATCATCCATAATAAACAAACAATATAAATTATTCAAAATCTCCGAGTAAGATGTTCTAGTCAAAACAAGAAATCTTGAGACAGATTATTCTTGGGACTTAATTCGTAGATTCTTATTCGTCTTATTTCTGACATAAAAAAAAAATCCTAAAAAATACATTTAGTGTAAAAGTTTTCATAAAAATATACATTAAAAAAATGACGAAAATGTTACTATCCCACTATAAAAACTTCATGGACGGCATTTATTATTCAACAGAAAAAGAATTACAATTAGCTAAATAATTAAGTTTGTAATAAAGTGAGCTCATTTATAGGAATACCAACATTTAATAAAGCCAAATCATTTACAAAAGCCATTTATTTAACTTTTACTCTTCCGTCCCTGACCCGTTACTTTAATATGTTAGCTTGTCTTGTTCTTATTAACTAGTATACATTTGTATATTTTTGTCTTTTATTTTCTACAAATAGCGCTTAGATTCAGAAAAAAAATTTAAAAATAGTTAAGTTCAGTGAATTATGTTTAAACAATGAAACATCTTAATTTTAGAATTTTGAACTATTAGTCTCTTTAATTTTAGATATGCGTTATAAATCAATACATGTTAGTAATTACAATAAGTAAATCATAACTTGTTTCTGCATATTTAAGAATCATAACACAAACACTTCATTCTTTGAATAAATTATGCTCGACTATACGAAAAAAGAAAATTAAAGAAAAAGAAATTACTGAACTTTTTATCTTTTTTTATGTAGTGAGATTTTTTTTTGTCAGCATTAAATATTTTGAAAACACACTAAACACTTCATAAAAACTGCAAATTTAAAAATGAACAATATATGCAGTCATTGTACCTAGTTTGGAAAATGAGTGCTTGGATAATTCTTTTGGTAGAAGTTATATTTATGTTGCAGATATCTTTCTTCCGAAAAAGAAGAAAAAAAAATTTGATTGTCTATAGAATGAGTCCAAAGTTTGAAAGATCGGAATGAAGACGAAATTTCAAATAGAACAATTAAGTTTAGATTGTGAATTCAGTTATTGTAAGAAATAAAGTAAACACAAAATTATACAAGGAAGTCATTTTCACAGCTTTTTAATTTAGTTTAGAAGAAAAAATTCAATTCATAAGAATAAGATTTCCAAGGTTTTATGTAACTTTTCACACATCTTAAAAATGAATTTATTAACAGCTGTACTTACTTTCTTTGTTACTGATATATGTATTTATTATATCTTTATTGTTTCAAAGTAGTTGACTGCTCGGGATATGTAAATTAAATCATTGAATTTAATAATTGAATTTCGTAAATTTCGTGTAGAAATAACAGAGTTTAACATTTATGTTTCAAATGAAAATTCTTTGTGAGTGTGTGCGTTCCTTTTCACTTCATTGCTGCCCACAAACATCTTACTGGTTCATACAATACAGTAGAAAAAACAGTACTTACAACATCATGCTTATTCCAGCGAAGAGTATTTCGCCGAGCGCCTCAAAATATAAATTGCACAGCAAACAGAAAGTTGTAATTTTTATTGTTTATATTGGCAGAAAAACTTTCCACCGAAGCAGAAAATTTCACCAGAACCTGATAGACTAGGGTGGCCCAAAAAATAAAGGTCGGATTTCCTCCCCTTTCATTTTCTTGCAACACTTCTCCCCCCCCCCCCCCTTTTATGACAAAACAACTGTAAATAAAATTTCAAGTAGTTTGAACCACGGCAACCCGTGCTGACTTGCATCTGAACGTGCAAGTCAGTACTTGTGTACTTAAGGAGCCAACACAGACACGTGTCTGTTCCAGAGCAAACAGCGGCTACGAACAAACCAGAGCAGAGCAAAAGAAACCAAAAAAAAAAAAAAAAAAAAGAAGAAGAAGAATCTCGGAAAGCTTCGACAGTGGAGTAAACAACCCGTGAATCCCGTCAGTACCAATTTACTACAGAAATGCGCACATGCCTTCGTCAATATGCTTATAATTTCATGTTGTTTCGTTAATAAATGCTTAAGTAGTTTCCAAGCAGTGAGGGGAAAAACATGCCAGTGGAATTGCGCAATTCTATAAAAGTGATGTTTTTAATAGGGAACATAAAATGTCAAATAATTGACTCAAAACGCTCGTCTAAAGGGCAAGTTCTCGCAATTTTGTTTTACAATGATCGAGAAGTGAATCTAACTGTTAATGGAAGTGCAAGTCTCGCTATCCATGAATGCATTATCCTTTGAGAAAAGGCCCGCATATCAACCAAATCGTTGCAGGATTGTGTCAGGAAGTTTATTAACACTATGAGGTTTGAAGAGACTTTGAAAAAAAAAAATGCAAAAAAGTACACAAGACATATTTACGCGGCGACAATAAGAATTTGAAATTTAGACAATTTGTTCCGACACTGCACGTGCTGATGCTCTAGTGTTAAAAAAAATAGAGGGATATGAGATGTTCTTGCAGCGCCAAAGAGAGCCGGTCCGACCCGCCCACTTTGATGGAGTGAATAAAAAATGGACCGACGAAATGTGCTACTTCCAACTACCAAAGAAAATCGGTGAATCAAATGTGTTTCCGCTTCAACATCCTACGCTTTATACGAGCCATTGCAAAAAGATTCCTTTTTGATTTCAAATGAAAATGTGGATTCAGCAGATTTCCCAACACTTACCAAGTAAAAATCAGTAATAAGGAGAGATTTCATTATTCCAAAGTTAATTCCCAAATCTCTGTCTCATATGTAAATTGTGTATTTTAATTCACCGTTTTGCATGTGTACATTTTTCTTAGCAGAAGTGTATTAGCAAATGATAAATTTCATTTTAGAATTATTTTTAGAATGCGATATACTCTGAATGAAGGATTCAGATGACTGCTATGACCACCTGAATATTTAAATCGGATCATTAAGCTTTCCATTAAAAAAATAATAGAAATTTTGCGTACAATTACAAAGGTTGACATACGTTTTAACAAATTTTTCATTAAAACAGAAACTTAGATGCCTCAGCTTTTTTTTCCATCTTTCACAAAATGAGTCTTGGCTTGTTACTTAGTTATTAATTAGCCAAATTAATTAATAAATCAAATTAAATTATCTAAAAAGTTAAACGAATCAGTTTTACCTTAACCTTAAACATATTTTTAAATAAGAATTTTACTAGGAAAAAACGGACCTTTAAAGAGAAATTTAATTTAAATACGAAAGTTTGTGTGCGTGTGTGAACATCGGCAAATATAACATCAATCATTTCCCAAACAATTCTACAAATATGGGGTAAGAATAATACGAAACAAACTTCCATCGGATTCCTAAGAAGCAATAGATATTCTTTAGCGAAACTTGTTTCTTCAGCGATCCCCATCAGCCTAAACGACTGGCAGGAAGATATTTCTTGTGGGCTAGATAATAGATGTGGGAGCAAAAGCATTCGTTCATAAAGTAAGAATCAATGAAGCCAAAATGAATGAATTTAAAAAGGGTCGAGTTCGATCTGATGTCAAAACTGAAATTAAATGTCACTCCCTCGTGAAGAAATCATATTCGTGTTGAAAATGATGCGAGAACATCGGTGATAAAAGTTTTAGCTAAATATCTTACAAGGACACGTCCATACATAGATAAAATAAATGGAACTGTTAAGCAATAATATTTGCCGGCAAAAGAAAGGAAAGACAAAAAAATGAAAGTATTCACTGAGCCAGTTAGTAATTACTTTACAGCACATACTAATTCTTTTAAAAAAAAAAAAAAAAAAAAAAAAAAAAAAAAAAAAAA
>JAPMOQ010042452.1:0-11573 GCA_026543055.1 Argiope trifasciata
CCAACCTAATATATCAATCTATCTTTAATTTTTTTAAATTTGAAGTTTGAATGTTAGTATATCTCAGTACACATTCCCTAATAAAGTAATTGTTTTTAATTACAGGTATGGCAGTGAGCTAGCACTGGTTGAAAATTTCTGGCAGAACAATTACACTCAAACTCTTGCTGCCTCTAATCTGAAAGATGTACTGCCGAAAACCTACTGGCTGGGTAAAAAATTTTTTACATCTCACTAGCTTAATAAATTGCTAATTACATTCAATTATTTATTCTCGGAAATATTATAACGACATATTTAAATATTATTTAGTAATTATTTCAATTTTTAAAGTATATCTTGGATCAACGACATCACGAAAAATTGGAGTAAAAGAACCATGTGCATTGATTTTAAAGCTTTGGGAAAAATTCACTATCATGAAAAGAAAGCACATTAGCAAAAAAAGGATAAATTATGTATAAAAAATTTATATTTATTGAAATAGAGAATTTTATTTGAAACAGAGAGTATAAATGGACTGAAAAAATCAATATCAATTGATAACTTGTTAGATTTTAAAGTTGTCATTATCATTTTATGCTTCTTGTTATTCCTGACAGTAGAATGGACTTACTTAAATGATAAAGACATTTTATTCTGCCAGAAGGTATATTAATCAGTATTGTCTTAATATAGTGAAGATATAGATTATGAATGGTATAATCAGCACGTATTGTCATTTAACATCATCGTCATAGTTTAGCCAATCAGGTTGGACTAAACTATGACGATTAATTTGATTTGATGATAAGAGCATCATGCACAGATCGATGAATCTGCTTAAATATCTGATTAATTGAACTTATCTTTTTCTTGTCGTGTTAAGTGACATAATTAATTATTGATTCAAACCACAAAAACTCTTAAACAATGTGCAAGAGTTTCAAGTAATGACGGAAAAGGTTTTTAAAGTTATAAATGATGACAACAGTAATCATATATATAACGTAATTACAAAGATATTCAACGTAAAGACAAAAGATATTCAAATGAAGAATTCAGGAATGAAATCGGTCTGCATTTCATGCCATGATGTCATCTGACAATGATTTGACTCCATCGGCATAGCTTTGTCATCACTTGATTTGATGATAAGAAAATCGTGCAAAGATTAATTAATGTGATATCTGAGCAGTTTCTTCGAATTTATCTTTCTTGCTGTCTTGTTAAACGGCTTAAGGAAACAATGCTTCAAACCACAAGAACTGTTAAATGACTTGTAGATTTTTAAAGGAGTGAAGAAAAAGGTTTTCATAGTTGTGAACTATGATTATCATATACATATACAAATACAACTTAATTATAAAGGGTATCCCGAAATTAACACAAGTTTTGAATTTGAAATCAACTCATTGTCAATTTCAAAAGTCGTAGTAGAGTAATATGCTCTACAATGACCTTTTTCACTACATTTAAAATATAATGAAAGTGTGACGTCCACAATTCGAAAATTTGCGAATTGGTCTTCTTATTACCATTGGATTTTTTTATGGAGTTATTTAAAGTCAAAGGTCTATGTCAACAATCCGACAAGCATGCATACGTTGAAGGAGGAAATTCAAGGATCTAACAAAGAAATTCAGTCACATTTATGCAAAATGGTCATGGAAAATTTAGACAAATGAGTGCGTATGTGCTAGCAAAGCTGTGTAAATCATTTGCTCTATATGTTATTCTATACATAACCTATCATCTGTATTTTAAGATTCAATAAAAATATAAAAATTTAAAGAAAAAAATTTGTGCTTTTATTTAATTCGTTTTGTGTAAAGACGTTGTTATATCGTGCAACGCTCACTGACAACGAATAGTGGCAAATTCAAATCTTGCGTTAAACATCTTATATAAAAAAATTCAAATGAAGAATACTGGAATGAAATATGTCTTAGTTTCATGTCATGGTGGTTGCATGCCATAGTTTAACTCTATATTGCCAATACAAATACACAGAATTGCTTTTTAAAATCGCTAATCAAATAAATTAGCAATAAAAATATCATAAAATTATACATGAGAGTATTCTAAGTCAATATATTACTACTATAGACGCCGTTGCATTAAATTTTTGGGTATAATTTAGTGCCAGGAATGCTAAATGATTTTCAAAACGAATCTGCTTAGATACTAATGCGACAGTGATAATAATTAGCGATATTTCCAAATTTTTTACAAGACTGCTGGAATATTCGTGAAGATGTGAACAGTAAATTCACGTTAAAGAATATCACATTTTTGCGAAATTGTATGCAGTAAACGCTCCTTATTCGCGCTTCCTTCATTCGCGTTTTCACTATTCGCGAATTAAAAAAATGCGACCCAATTCCTATATTCACGGCTAAAAATTTCTTTATTCGCGGTTCCATTAAGTACATACATAATAATAAAAGGATTCCAATAGGTATCTAACCCAATATCCTTTTTAAGTGCAGTCAAATGGACTAATAAAAAAAGTAAAATAGATCTTATTACAACTTTGCCTAAAGTATGCTGTTAAATGCAAACTGCAAACATAGCCGAAATCGCCAATGGAATAGGACGAGATGGGTTCGAACAGATAGAATCATGTGACATTCAGGAATTGCTTGAATCGCAAGATGTAGATCTGACTGAAACTGACTTGGAGGAAATGTCTAATTCACAGGCCATTGAAGAAGAGGCTTCAACAAGCACTGGAAACGTGACATTTCATTTGAAAAATCTGAGTGAAGGTTTGAGAAGGGCAAATGAGCTTTGCGATTTCTTTATGAACGTTGATCCGTCTATGGAACGAAGTCTTATTTTTAAAAGGCAAATTGCTACTGCGACTGCTGCGTATCAGTCTGAATCGAAGGAGCTTTCTTTTAAAAACTGCCAAGCAAGAGAAAGTTACAAAATTCTTCAAACCACTGCCTAAGCCTTAAGATAATTAATCAAAATGTTCAAAAACTTCAATTAAATTGATTTTTATCGATTTGTTTTATTTTATCACCTAGGAACGTATCCCCTAAAATCCCATTTCAATTACAGTTCCGTATTCACGGTTTCTGTATTCGCGGCATATTTATGGAACATATACCCCACGAATAAAGATCTTTTACTGTATACTAATATTACTTCATAAAAGTAGATACACAGAATGATTATTTTTCTTGAGCTTAACTTTCACCGTGGTCTATTGGTCGAGTATCGACTTCTACTCCTAACGTATCAAGTCTGATACCCAATGAGTTCGATGCATATCACCTTATAGGGCCACGGTGGCCTGGTAGTAAGTTCTCGGCTTCGGAACCGGAGGTTTGCAGGTTCGAGGCCCGATTCCACCGAATAATTGCAGTGTAAGCGGATCTAGTGCACATTAAATCCGTCGGAACCGAATGTCCTCCCGCTGTTGTGGTGTGGAAATTTGGAGAATGGGTGCCAGCTCAGGTGCCGTCCTCTTCATCTCGTCATTCTTGTGGTTCAAAATTACGAGGTCCGTCATAAATAGCCCTAGGGTTGCTTCAAAACGGGATGTTAATATATAACTAAACTAAACTAAAGCAATATCACCTTATGTTAAATATCATCACACTATCATATCTAGAATATTTGGAGAGAAATAGCAACTTATTCTCCAAATTTCTCGCCAAGATACTTTAAGGCAGAGATACCAGTGTTGCCATCAACATCATGGCTTATTTTGAAAGAATAAGATAATCCCCTTAAGGTTCCCTTCGAAGCTTGAGAAAAAGAATATTATTTATCTGAATAAATAAGATTAATCATTTTTAAGCCAAACAAACACGTATAGTGAAGCCACAATATTTGCTTCATCTGCTTTCAAATGACCAATTAAAATTGTTTAAAAGCACAAATAGTGCTGTTATTCCATTTAGTTATTTAAATTCGATTCTTTGTTGCAGGTCTTCGGACGGTGGATGATTTGTCGACCAACACCCTTGAGTCCGCTGGCGGCTCCTTCATCTCTCTGTACATGGGCATGTGGGCAACAGATCAGCCCCGTCCGCAGGATGGGAGCTGTGTGCAAGCCGCCCTTGACTCGGGCAGACAGATGTGGAAGCTGACCACCTGCGAAACACTGTTGCCATTTATGTGCCAAACCGAAGCCTGTCCTACAGGTACTTTCAATGATTCATTTATCTAGCGTAATTATCAGATAAATTAATTATTTCAATGATTAATATATCATCCAATCATAGATATGCGATGCCAAGAAAAAACAGAAACCCTACTCTAATTCTTGACCATTTTTTTTGTTATGATCCTTAAAAATATAACTTTCACTACACTGGTTAGATGGTTTTAGAATGTGTAAGGGATGCTCAAATGAGAAAGGTACTGTTTTATGAAAAAAAATTATTTTAATTTCAATTCACGCGAAATATAACATTTATACATGATTGCTATTGAAGGCAACATGAAGTTGTATATGTTGCCTTCCACATGCTTCAAAAAGAAGTACCTAGTTTCACTATAGAAACTTTTGAGTTGAATAGATTCGTTTATCTATGGTATCCAGCACTTCCTTGTCTTAAAAAGACCAGCCACTGATTTTTTTAATGATTCTTTAGAGGACAGACTTATCTAGATGTCATGAGAAGTAATCTTCGCAGTACAAAGCATTTCGAATAGTTTCTTTCAAAATCATGTGACTGTCAAGTTTCTTGTTCAATATCTGTGATTTCAATATTTCTTGAAATACCGTGGAACAATAATACAATAGCATCCCTTTGGAGAATCTTCTTCAGTGCTTGTATCTTTTGGTCTGTTTATACATACCATTGACCATCATTAAACGCTAAATATTTCTCTTTCCAATCCAAGCAATCAATAAGTTGACAGAATTTGAAACAGAAGCCTAATCTTTGCAAATAAATAAATATTTGGGTGGGGGTTTGGCGGGGGCTTTCTCTTCAAGGCACATTTTATTTTATTTCATTTTTATTTATTTATTTGATAGGGAAATTAATATGCCCTCACTCAACTTTCCATTATCAAGCACATCAATATAATATAATCAAATGTAACAACAGAATATTAAAATTTCGTCAGTGCACTTTTATAATACTCAATAATTAATTCTTAACTTCTTATAGTTTAGAATCCATTGTTTTCAGTATTTTTTTCTTCCAAAAGGCAATTATGTATTTTTAAATCCTATTGCTTTTATTCTGCTGAAATCTGTCAAAGTTTATTAGCTTAAGTTTTCATTTATTTGTTAAATCATTTATTTTTTTACTTCAACAGTCTTTTCCGATTTATAGGATTACCAGTTTTTATCTTATTTGAGCCCAAAGATTATTCAAAGAACTTTTAACTGAAACAGGGATTAATATAAAGCCTTGTTAACATAATTTGTATGGAATTTAGAACATCTGCCTTTAATCTCCAAAAGATTTACTCCTTCCGAACATCTAAGTATTTAAAAATAAATGAGTTTGTAAGATTTCTGCTTTTTAAATGTAAACAAATGAAGAAAAATGGATTTAAAAAATTTGATTTATTTGTTTTAGTTATGGGTGGTTTGTTCGAATGTATCGGAAATATTAAAAGCCTATGATATTTATTTTTTACCTCAAGTGTATCAAGCTTTCCTATTACATAAGATGATCAATTTTTCAAATATTTTTTTTTCTTAATAAAGAAAAGGATAGGCTTTAAAACTGAGGAGATGTAATGAAGCAAACTGGCTGAAAGACTGAGGAAATATGATCAGTAAATTGACTTAAAGACAGGAAATATAGTCAAGCAAATTGTCTGAACTATTTCATTTAATTTTATAAAAATAATTCTCTACTTAACTAGAACTATAAAAATATTTAAGAATAATTGTGATGATAAATAAAATAGTTTTGAATACTGTGTTTTGAGGTTATCACAAAAAAAGAATGGCCTAATTAATGATATAAACAACGTTAAACATAATGATTAGTATTGTGTTAAGTTCCGAGCAACAAATAGGATTATGCTTATTATTTAATCAAGCTTTACAATAACATTTGTATAACATTGTTCCGGATAATTTGCTTTCTAACTTAACTAAGCGTCAAGTGCTGTAATCTAAATATACTTGTTGAAAGGTTGTATTAGTGTAGGTATAGAGGGGACAAAATGCCCCTTCAGTCTCATTTTGATCAGTGTCTAACTGATCAGTGGTAACTTATTAAAGAGAAGAAGTTTTTAAATAAAAACGATAAATTTATTTACAGCAAAGAAAATTTAAAAGACTTTAGCATTTAACACAGGACAGGCTATTTACATTAGAGATAAAAGTATACATTTAGAAAGAGTAACACCAAGGATGAAGCGTAACTAAATGCCACATAGCAAAACTATGTGTCACCCTAGCGTATTAAATAACCATGATGTAGAAACGAATGACCCACACTCTATCTCTGATGAGCGAATGCTCACAGCTTGATTTTTTAAAACTTGATGTCATGTGACTTAGACTTTTAAAATATGGTGATTGGTACTGGGCTGCTGTGGCCTGATGGCAGGGCTTCGGCTTTGGAACCGGCGGGTTTCAGGTTTGAAACTCACTTTCACCGAAGAGCAGTCGTATAAGGGTGTCCCTTGCACGTTAAACTTGTCAGGCTCAAATGTCCCCCCAACTGGTGTGGTGTGGACTGGAGAGGAAGATGCCAGCTCAAGTGCCGTCCTCGTCATCTGACCAGGATTCAAAATCACGAGGTCCGTCCCAAAATAGCCCTAGTGTTGCTTTACCACGGGACATTAAAATAACTAAACTAAACTATGGTGATTAGCAGAGCTTATGGTGCCATCTATTGCAATAAGATAAAACTAAATGTGGAATAGTAATGGCCTCTAATTAAATCTCTACATTAGTGATTAGACACGTTTTTAACCTTAAATGAATCGCTTTAAAATTTAAATTTTCGATTAAAATTTTATACTCGTGATTTGACATACGTTAACTCTAAATGAATCACGTGTCAACTTCAAAGTGCCAGCTGAAATGTTATATTAGTGATTTGACAGGTGTTTAGTACTAAGCGAATCATAAGTCACCTTCAAATTTTCAGTTAAAATACTAGATTTGTGTTTTGACACGTATTTAGAACTAAACAAAGGGCAAATCAGCTTCAAATTTTTTATTAAAATATTATATTAGTGATTTGACACGGGCTTAATTCTAAAAGAATCCGAAGTCTATTTCAAAGTTTCGGTTAAAATATTATAATCGGTGATTTGGCATGCATTTAAACAAAACGTATCACAATTCAACTTCAAAATTTATGTTTTTTACTGTCATTGACTTTTTCCCTAGGTTCCTTCTTCTGTAGCAACGGCAAGTGTGTGAACAACAAGTGGCGCTGCGATGGTCAAGATGATTGTGGAGACATGTCAGACGAAATGGAT
This sequence comes from Argiope trifasciata, assembly GCA_026543055.1. Lineage (NCBI taxonomy): Eukaryota > Metazoa > Arthropoda > Arachnida > Araneae > Araneidae > Argiope > Argiope trifasciata. The sequence goes on from JAPMOQ010042452.1 coordinate 7,405, forward strand.
TGTCCTAGTAAGTGGTTTAATCTCTGATTTAATAAAGCATTTCTCTTTCACCAATTAAAATGCGGAATGTATTGTATGATAAAAAAAAGTATCTGAAGATATTCAGATTTAAACTTTTTTTCAAATTTCAGACTTGATGATCAGTTATTGAATTTTGACCTAACTAGATTTTGACTTGATGACCTATTTTGACCTTGTTGACCTATTCGAATTCAACTTTTACAGTGATAATTCTATTACTACGACATTTAAAGAGCCATTTAAATATTTTTAGGAAAGTATATATAAGCGTTACGTACAAGATACAAAATATTTTTTTATTTGCATATCATCATCCGCTAAAATTGGTGAAAGAGAAAGTTGTTTGGACTGATCCTGTTTCTCCAGAAACAAAAAAGGATTTGCAGCTTTCATTTGTACTTTTGTTTGCTGTAATCAACTCTTACATCTATTTTCATAAAAAAGGGATGAATAATCAGAAAAATATGAAAACTTTTTTAAAATTTCATGAATTTTTCCTGTAACACAAACAGACTTTAAAATAATGAGCCTAAATTATCTGAAATTTACAAGATGCTTAATAATACAACAACGAAAGGTTATTATAAAATCAGAAGCGCATGCCTTGGATATTCGATTAATAAATTTAATTTAATAAATAAATTTTAACTTAATTAAAAATTATAAAAAATTCATTTAAATTTACAATAAATAAATTTTAATTGCGAAACAAAGTACATTTTAGTTTATAATTTTTAAACCAAGTATGTATCTATCCAAAAACAAAGTTTCGTTCTCCATTTTCACCATGAAATATATACTCTCATTTGTTCAAACATGCTCATATTTTTCGCAAGAGAGGAAAGGCCTTTTTAGATCACTAATTTATGAGCAGCTTGTTTGATGAGATTTTGAAATGTTTGAAACAATACAAAATCCCGCCACTTGCGAGATCCGGCCCATCCTTCGATTTCGCAACGCTAGGAACTCCGAAATTTGTGACATTAACTTACAAATTTGTTAAATTTACGAGTTTTATGTAATGCGAGATTCCATGCTTTGCAACATTTAAATTCCAAATTAATTTCTGTGGGCCTTTTACATTCTGTATATAAAATTTGATTCCATTCTGTTCATCAATTTTATCTTTTAATTCTTTCAAACAGATAAAGTTATATTATGGTATATTGTTTCTGGCTACATGTTATTAATATCTTTCAATGCGGAAATATGAGACAAAGACGAACGAAGGGAATAATCTCCTAATGTTTTTATAAATCCTTCAGTTTCTTAAATCCAAAACCACATTTATTGAAATGGACGATTCTTCTACTCACAGATCTGTGCCGATACCATTTCAAGAGTTCCGGCGATTCCATCCAGTCTCCTAACTATCCGAACAAATACGAACCTAACTCAGATTGCAAGTGGACCCTGGAAGGAGCAGTTGGAACAGGAATAGTTCTACAGGTGAATACAAACCTATCATCTAGCTTCTCTCTATTATTATTGCTCATATATGCCTATATATTAGCTCCAAGTTTGGTAATTTTTATTGAAATGGGAGATCTAACATTCACTCACCCGTAGATGTATTCTTTTTATAATTATTAATAGATTTTTTTTTTGCTGAAGGGTTAAATAGAATTTCAAAAGAAATAAATTATATTTATCAGTGATTTGTTATTTATAAGAATTAAGTAATAGCATTAATATAAAAAATTAAGTATTTATGTTTTTGTTTAACGAATTTAATATATCTTTCAATGTAATTGTTTTATTCACATACTCACAAAGATTCATTCTATTTCATTCCTGAAAAATTTGCCATATATTTGAAATTACTGACATGAATCTATGTGTCATGTCTTCAATGTATATTCATTAAATGACTCCTTCATTTTATTCATGATGGATGCTAAGCTCAATGAACTTATTCCTATGAAACAGTTGAACTTATTTCACAATAAGGCATTCCTCATACTGAATAATAATTCAGCTCCATTTTTTTGAAATAAAATATCGATCATGATGAATAATAGTTTCATTTATTTTCAAGTAAGATGGTCTTCATGATGAATAATATTTCAACTTTATTTATAATGAAACGCATTATGAATCATAATTCAGCTGCACTTTCATTGAAATAAATTGCTGATCATTATGAGCAATAATGCTCGTGCAATGAGCAATAATTCAACTTCACTTATTTTAAAGCAAAGTTTTCCCCATGTTGAATATTAATTCATCTTCACTTATTTTGAAACAAAGTATTCTTCATGTCGAATAATAATTTAGATAAAGTAGTTTTAAAATAAATATGTTTTTTCTCTTTTTTCAGTTTTCAGATTTCGAAACTGAAGCCAACTTTGATACAGTTCAGATTCTCGCCGGAGGCCGGACAGAGGAGTCCGGTGTGAGTCTTGTGACACTATCCGGCACTCAAGATTTAGGCATCAAGACTTTTACTACAGCATCCAATCTCATGATTGTGAAATTCCGATCTGATGCCTCGGTGGAAAAGAAAGGATTCAGAGCTAGTTGGAAAACAGGTAAGAATCATCCTCTAGCATCTCTTTTAATTTTATGTCCAATCTTAGCAATATTAGCGCTTTTGTCCCCCAAAAGAAGTCAATTAATGTTCAGTGTGTTTGTAATAATTTCATCTCAAACTACATAGAATTGCCGTCTTTCTATCGACGAAATAGTCACTAAATAAATAAACTTTCCGATACTTTTTTTAATATTTAAAAAAATTATGGTGCTAATTTATTGTGATTTTCAATATAATTTACAGTATTCCAATGCTGCATACTATGATTAAGTATTATTACTTTAATTTCATCCTTAATTTGTAAAAAAAATCTAAATTAAATAAATATTGAATATTAAAAGACACATTATCTTCAATTCACTATATTATAAAGCAAACATTTACTACAATCAATTATGTGCTATATATATTATTATATACATATGCATTATGTGTATTTATTATATTGTAGTGGAATGAAGATCATTATGATTATCATTAAATCATTATGCAGTGGAAGTAAGAGGATCCATGTTTTGGGGAACATTTCTTTAATGGTCGCATTTCACGCAAAACAAACACAAAACACGAAAGGCAAGACAAAGCATTGACGCACGCACACCTTAATAGAACAACATATAATCGCAATGCACCATGGGATGCATACCTAATCAGGCATTGCCCTCTATTATCGAAAAGAAAAAATAATAATGTAGTGGCCACAATATATCATACTTATAAACTATATACTGTGGCTATATATTAGTTACTATTACAACAAACATTTTAAAGAATTACAATAAAGACTTGTGTGAGAAAGTAATAAAAAATCAAATATTTTAAACAATGCTATTATTGAAGAATACGAGATTCACTTGGTAATGCTATTTAGAAAATAAATGCAAAAATTAATTATCGTTTTACCATATTTCTTAACAAATAAAAGAATAAATGCAATACACATATTCTTGAATGAAAAAAAATTATTTCACATTACATGCATGCTGTTAATTTTATAGCTCAGTTCTGAAAAAAAAAACTAAATTCCCAAATGACTTATGATAAATAAAATTATTCTTAAATTGAGTTCTGCAGTCTTATTCATTAACCATCTCTGAAAAAGGGTACATTGAATACTCTCCCATTAAGTTAAATCGTAAAAAAACATTTTGTGGCTGTATAATGGCTATTGTAATGAGACTTTTACATTCCTAATTTTTAATTATTGATTTATTTCTTATTTCAGAGCCTATAAAATGTGGTGGGGAGTTGCTTGCAATGCCAAATGCTCAATTGTTTAATTCTCCGCTCTATCCTCAATCATATCCTGGCGGCCTGGAATGTTTGTATATCGTATCAGCACCATCTAGCAAAATAATTACTCTAGAGGTAAATTGTTATGCATTTTACATGTTCATTAGCTATATAATGCAAGAGGCATACAGTTGAGTGCGTATTCAATATGGTCTCATCGTTTCACATCAAAAAATTCGTTATAAAAATTCATTAAACAGACATTTATGAAAAAAAAAATATTAAAAACGAGGGAAAGGAAAGAATTGAATTTAACTCATCCATTTTATTTACTGTAACACATATGCTAATCTGTAAAAATAAGTCTGTGATCCTTCTATTT
>JAPMOQ010042466.1:123-25376 GCA_026543055.1 Argiope trifasciata
AGAATTGATTTTCATCTATTTTCTGTATAGTAGAATAAATAGGAAAGGCAGTATACCAGCTGCAATGGTTAGCGAGCAGCTGATTGCTTATATATAATTAAAGTATAATTAATTTTAATTATTCTTGGCCTTGAATCAGGATAATCTAACTTTGTACCAATACATGTGGAGACGGAACGAACCTGCGATGTTCGGGTTTGATGTCCAGTAACTTAACTCCTTAACGGTCACATAATTTTGAAGAAAATGGTCATAAATTGCTTATTTTTTTATTAAAGAAAATTATACAAAACTGAGTGTATGCACAATATTTGCATTCAGTTTTAATTTTTTAGTTCCTTTTTAGCTTGAAATTAAAAAAAAAAAAATCGGAAGTCCTACATTCAGGGTTATTATTACTGAATGTTAGCTTTTCACAAAGAGAGAAAATAAAAAAAATATGTGTTTTAAGCATTTAAACTTAATTTTATTGCATTTACACATAATGTAAATAAATACTAATCATTTTTTCATGTGTGATAAATTTTAAAGCCTGAGATGCATAGGCCAACATCACAATCAGGACAATAGTACCGAGTTTCCTTTCTGCTGAAATCTAGTTTCAAATAAATTAATTATCTCTAAAAACATAACAAATAATCTAGGGCAGCCATCTGGCGTATATTTTGAGAAATAAACATGATTCTGGGCATAAGAAATAGATTGTTTTAATATTTTGGTGGCATCACTTTAGAACAGGCCAGCCCGGAAATATCACGGGAGCGAGAAATAGAGGTAGTTACTGGCTTATTAAGTTGTCACTACAATACTCCCCTACCAGTTAGGCTGTAGTATGTGAACGATTTATAGTTCTAAGTGTTATGGCGAGCTAAGAGATTGCTTTGGCACCGCCAAACGTTATGGCGAGCGAAGAGAGTGCTTCGATACCGCCAAATGTAATGGCGAGCGAAGGGAGTTGCTGTTACATCAAGTGAGTCTGACTCCAGATCTGAAGGTTGTGTGTTCAGATCACGTCCGGGTCACCAATTTGTGGTGAAGGATCAAACCCGAAGTCCAGTAACTTAATCATAACGTACGCTTCTGCCTATTGGCTGTTTTTGGCTTATTCGGCTGTCACCACATTTAATCCTTTAAAGGTTTTCAATTGCAGGTTTCCGTCCTACTTTGTCATGCAACTAAGTTGAATATTTTTCCTTTTAAAACATTTTTCATGACCAATTAAATTGATATAACTTATAAACACAAACAAAATTCTTATATTCTGTGAATGCATTTCTTCAACTACATGGATTTTACTAACAGCAATACCCTGATTGAAAATAATCAAATTTTATGATTGATGTAATCAATCTCCAAACTAAACAAATAAAAATCCAAACTTTGACATACTCCATACAACAAAGTTATGATAAAATTTATCTTAATGAAAATCTTTTTTATTATGTTGATCTCGCTGAGTTTCTGATCGATAGTCTTGTACCTTTACTTCATAAAACAATTTATTTTGAAAGGTGTTGTCATACCATTTGGGAATCTTATGTAATTGAAAATTTTTTCCTTTTTATGGAACTCTGAAAGCTCAGGAGAATCTCGTCTTAAATGTAAGCCTTATTAGATTTCCTTCCTGCTATAATCAATATTATGAATCTAGATACGAGATTTTTTTTTCTGGCTCTGTCTTCAGAAAACCGATTCCGTTATTAGGAGCTTTTGGTTTTTTTTCAGGTATAGGAGATTAAATGGATGACAAAGAACTAAACAGAACTGTTACTGCGTCTTTGTTTTTTCCCATCTATGCGTTTTTTATGATTTTTGGAAGTAATTGATGTTCAAGTTCCATTGACTCGAACTAATAATTGTCGCAAGAATAGTGCAATTTGCATTTTTTTTAAAATTCTTACTATTAATTCACACTTCCCCTATATATATATTTACTAGCTATTACCGCAACTCTGTTTGCTTGGAAAGTTTGATGTATATGCTGTATATGCACAAAAAACTATCAAATAATGACAAATAAAAAAATTAAACACTTAAAAACGATACATATAAAATTATAAGCGTGTACGGAAAATATATAACATAAACACAGTTTAATAACAAAAACTCAAAACTAATGTGAAAACAATTTATTTAGATTATATAATCCAGTTTATATCCATAATAAAACAAAACAGCAAATTATGTCAGGTCAAATTAATTTTATTTATTGATCGAGATTCAGATAGCTGCAACAGTATTTTACACAAAACTCTTTAACATTTAATTTAAATAACAACACAGTTGTCAACAATCACCGCCAGTTAGCGTTACGCACATGTTCGACTTTCATACGCCAGTTTAGGTAACGCAATTCAGATTAGAATTTTTTTTTATTTCCTTTATTCTGATTTCTTTTAATTTAAAAGTACTTCAGAATGAATCCGAAAGATCGATTAATTAACATTTGAATTTAAATACATCAAACACAAAGAAAATAAATAGAATCTTTTAAAATGATCGGTGGAACTGCTGCTACCCCTAACCTCATTTTTGTGGGGAAAAAATCTGGAGCCTTTCTTATATTTGGCGAGATTGTGTCTCATCTTTTTGGCTCGAAAGCTAATTTTTAATTAATAAAAAATTAACCACTTAATTAACTGGAATAAAAGGTTGATTATGTTCTATTCTTGACTATAATATATGAGCTAAATTTCATCCAAATCTGTTCAACCGTTCTGGCGGGATTGAGTAAAAAATATCCATCCAAACTTTCGCATTTATAATACCAGCGGTTGACCGAGCTCCGCTCGGAGAAAACAGGTATCGAAGCTAACTCGAAGATTTAAATTTTCGATTGTGATTTATCAAAACAATACATGCCATAAGAAAATTTGTGAAACCATTGGCGAAAAGATAACCGGTTAAACCTCGGCTTTTCATCGTCCACCAGCGATGTCATGTCTTGATGTTCCATTGGAAATCCCCATCTGTACTTCCATGTTTGCTGACCATGCACGGAGCGCTTGGGTTCATATCACCACGCCGGTTATGGATCATCCATTTCGAGATCAGTTCCGGATCATCTTCTGGAAACTTTATTAGTTCGCCATATTGGCTATAGATGGCAGAACGTTACCGCTTGAAACCTATTAGCCATTATGGCGAACTAATAAAGTTTGAAAATATCCTATCTGTAACTCCAAACTGCTCGACCGTAGCGCTTCAAAACGGCGCCAATCGATTCCTCGTGGCCAAAAACCCCAGACCCCCAAGTTTACCGGAGTTTATTAATTCTGGGGCGATTTTCGACTTGGCAACCATTCCTCGTATTATAGTATAAGATTAGTTTGGATTCATACACCTTGTTCAAATTTCCAATCTTTAATTAAATACTCATCTACTCAAGTTCAAATACATTTTCTTAAATATGCAGCGGATGCCGCTTTAAGTTAATACAGTTTTTTTGCTCCAAATATTAATTCATTTATTAAATCAAATACTTTATAATACTTTAAATAGAGTTTTAGCAGTTTGTACTGAAATTTGAAATCGATATGCATTAGCTCAATCAGTAAAATGCAAGGATTTCAGTGTTTTTCACGTGAAGGTGAAGAATGCAAGTTTAGTTTTTACAATGAGAAGTTATAACCTTCAATACCTTCATAAAATTTGAAACGTAACAAAAAAAAATTGAAAGAGAATAAGTAATAACAAATAAAAACAGTAGTCCGAAACCGTATATAGAATGGAAAATGAAAAATTGCAAGGAAATTCGCTTTCTATTTTGCCACTTAATATTATGATTCTATCATATGTATGGGAATGTGGCATTTATGTAAAATGTATTTATTAATATTTAAGAGGACAAAACTCAACTAAACAAACATTTATCGCATAGAAAGATACAGTGTGAGCTGTAGGTCTTAAAGTTTCAGCGTCGAACAGTCGTCTCCCACAATGGTGGCTAAGCAACATGTGATTGATTAATCCTGCGACATGGCCAACATGGCGCTATACAGAATGTGATCCGAGTTGATAGATTTTAAGCAATTCCCACATATGTATATACATATTTATATTAATTGTAATTATTTAATAAAATGCAACTAAAATAAAAAAATCTATATTGCCCTAAATAGGGATTGATTATATTTATTTTCTCCATTATTTTTTTATTAAGGCTCCATTGGTATTTAAATCTCGGAAATAAAAGCATTTTGTGATTACCAGCCATTTTTTCTTCTTTTTCAAAAAATGTTCTGACACCACAGTTTTTAAAGTCATGAAAGACAAATGAGAACTTTGAATGTTTTGCTTTTAGAGTGTTGTGCTTTAATTGACTCAAGATGTTTTTCTCTCATTTAACTAAAGTTTTCGTGATAAGAAAGCTACATCTTGAGTTTGTCATTAGATGGCGCTATAAGATAATTTAACACATACAGCATAGTCATTTTATTATACCATACATTATTCCCTGGACTGTAACTATTGGTTTTCTAATGCTAATACTAAAGTCTAACGGGTATAAAGGGACACTGGAATTTGAAATAAGCAAAAATTGATGAAATCGTGCAATTTTATTTTCACTTCCTCACTGAAAATATATATTTTTGAATCCAATTGAAATAATGTCAAAATGCATCGTTCAAAAAAATGAATATTTTAAAGATATTAGAAAAAGGTTCATTTTATTGACTTTTCTTAAAATTATATTGTAGTTAGATTTAGGTATTTTTGAAATACTTTGGGTGATTCAATTTTTGATCAAATTAAATGAAATTGATCATGAAGATCTCTGTTAAACAGTAAAAGAAAAATTTGGCTTGGCCGCGGTAGCCTGGTTCGTAGAGCGTCAGTCTCGTAACCGAAAGGTCGCTGGTTCTGTCTTCGTCTCGGCCAGAGACCGCCGTGTTGGCTAATGGCAGTTGGGGCATGTTCAATAGATCGTGACTGCAAGTCCTCAAAGTTCCCATAACAAAACGATACCTCTGGGGGTACTGAATTAGGGATGAGTCGGTCTCTGATTTGGATCTGAATTCTGACTTGTAGATGGATGGATGAGTGTATGAATGAATTCGACCGCCCCCTAGAAAGGGTTGTGTCGTGTGTGTTCGAGCAAAGTCGTCCTTTCACCTCAACGGTGCTCGTTAACAACGAAAGGCACACACCTCTGCCTTATTTCGAAAGATCTCCGCTCATTCGTGCTTGGTATGACCAAGTGGCATTAGAACCCCCACCACCACCAAAATTTGGCGTGTATTTTGTGTTTCAAGGGTTTTAAGATAATTTTAATTCAAAAATAATCAGCTCAGAAAAAAATTATTATGAAAGTTCAGTAAAAGAGCACAGCAGTGTTTTTTTAAAAAGTAGAGCTTTATTGAAATTATAAAATTATTCAGTTTTATTCTAAATAAATTTATTTTGAATAATAGTGAAGAAAATTTAAATGCAATAGCTTAAAATATTTTAAAATTATGTATGTAAAAATTTATTACCCGATTTTTAATTTGATTTGGCTCGTATTGGCTTCATTCTAAAATGCTCTCTTGTATCCTGGTCCAATTCCACCTTTTACTTATTTAATCAATTCAACATGAGTTTTGAAATTTCTGATGTAGACAAATTCCCACACTCCAAGTGAAGGATAAAAATAATAAAAAATTCTCAACCTTAAAGATTCTTTTTAAAAGATTTCTGCAATTTCCTTACGAAAATCGACACGTGTAAATAAATCTCTCTCCGAATCTCACAGTATATAATCAAGGTGATAATTACTTCATTAGACTTTTTCTCTTTTTGCTCATGTGATCTATGTTGATGTTCCTAGTCTCGCCTGCTTGTACATAATTAATGCTTCTTCAAAATGAATTATTAGAAATTCGGAAATGTTTTCTTTCTCTTTGACCTCAGGTTAAAAAAATATATGTATATATATTAATGTTTAAAAAATGATATTTTTCACTTTAAAATGTATTTTGAAAGAATTTGACTTATTTATATTTTAATACATATGCATAAAAGTTTTCATAACTCTAAATGAACGATTCCAAACTGCGCCTTTTACAGTTCACTATTCTCTTTAAGTATACCTCGTTTAAATTGCGAAAATAATAAAGCGGTATTATTTTGATATAGTTTTTAATCAATTTCTATTAATTACAAACTTTTGCTTAACTTCGGTAGTATATGCGGAATAATTCAACCAAATTTCGAATATCACATTATCTGCTAAAAGTTTGTAATGTTCTACATTTGTGAAAAATTTATGACAATGTGCTTTCCAAATATTACCGATATTAAACTCTAATCATAGAATTTAAATTAATCTAATAGCAAGTATTAATTTTGAATTAATATTTTAAATGTAAATATTAAATAAACAGCTATTTAATTAATTTAAATAAATTTTGATTTCAAAGGAGTGACGGTACTTGATAATAAATTTGCAAACAATTTATTTTTGATAGCCTATATTATTTATAGTAATTATAAATAAAAGATTATAAAGTAAAAACTAATTAAAATAGAAAAAAAAATGTTTTTTTAAAGTTTGATGTGCATAATGTGAAGACTCTTTATATTAAATTTCCCTTTTTCATTCAATAAATATGCAGAAAATGTTCTGCAATATTTTAAATGTCTGATTCTGAGAGTCAATGAAATACCAAAATTAAAGATCGAAATTCTATGGTAAAAATGAAAATTATTTTCGCTTAATTCAAAAATAGAGTTTAAAATAATAAAAAATGATTGCATATACTGGGAATTAAAAAATGAAAATTAATGTTCGTAATTAAATAAGTAAATTGTTGAAATTGCTTTCTAAATATTTCACATTTAACCGTTTGTTTTATATTTACATAATTATCGTTTACCGATTTGTAGCACAGCTGGAAAACACATGCCAAACGATTGTAATATTTATTTCTTCGAATGATATTTTTAATGTTTTGAACAATACTGATGAGTTCTAAATTATCATATATTTTGTTTAAGGAAAATAGTTTTATTATTATTTAAGGGAATAAAACTTTGGCATTCTCTTAGAAACGTGTCCAAAGCAATTAGTTTTATTTAATAAATTTCATTTTTCCATCTAATTTTTTAAATTTAATTATTTCTAATTTATATAAAGTTTTATATTTATTTTAATCATTTATTTTATTTTATTCTTATTTAATTCATCTTCCCTATAAAATATTACAGCTGTCTAATATGTGTGAAGAATATCTTTGAGATTTGCTTTAATCAATTATCATAATTTTAATTCTATTATATCTACAAAACCCGAATTAATATTGAATTCGACGATCAATTTGGATTTGCTAATATTTTAATAAAAAGAGAAACTCTGGACTAAAAAAATGATCTGAAATGCTAACAGAAACAGGAAGTCTGCCGTTCCTTTTCTAGAGCAACAATGTTTTCTTTCTTATTGAGCCAATAAGTCTTTAGTCTGAATCACCGTCTCAACAGGAAGTATCTGTAACAGGACGTCAAGGTGGGATTTTATTCCCAGACAAACTGATAACTCAACTGATACTTTTTTTTCAGAACCATGCATCTTTTCTTATAAATAAAATAGCTGAATTCTGTATCTAACACAGCTTTTGTATAAAACTGTTTATGAATGTTCATGTAAGAAAAAAATAGTATTCTGTAAATGATATAACATTACATTAAAGAAACTGATTCTTCTTACAGATCATCTATAAATCGTCGTACTTTTGTTGTTTTTAAATCTGTGTATTGTTTGCTGACTGATTTTGAACCGCGTTTGCACATGCGTTAGGATGGGTTTAATGCAACAGATTAAGGATGAGAATAAAGATTTTCAGGACTTGATGTCTACATTTACAATAAAGTAAACTCCGTAATTGCGCATAACATTTCGTGTCTCTCAGTTAGTGAGATCAAATCGTCAAAAAATTTTATCTCAGAATACCGAAACGATCAGTGTCGTTTTTAAGATATAGCGTGTCTCTGATTAATTGGTGCCTGATTTTCGATCTCAGAAAAACGAGTGAATTCATAGGGAAGAATAGGAGAAATTGAGATGGGTCATTAATAATTTTGTAGTAAATTCATTATATTAATTTTTATATAATTTTTAACAAATTTCTTTTAGTGAATTATCCTTAATGATGTGTGATGAAGAAGTAAAACACAGTCAAATTGACAAAAGTAGATTATTTTCTTATTTCTATTTAAATAAAATGATCTCGCCTAAATTCGCTTAATTTTTGCATTAATTTGAGAAATCATTTCAGACAGTTTATATTTATAATTGATATATATCTTTATCAACTTATTTATTTTATTATTTTTTATACTTTTAATATTTTAACAGAAGTATTTTTTATTGTTTAATATTATTTTGGTACACATACATTTTCCTTCAAGAATCATGTCAAAAAATTTATAATTTTATATTTAAAAGGTGATGGATTTTGAAGTATGCAAAAATAGATGAAACGTGCAATTTTATTTTTATCGTTTCATCACAAAATATATGTTTATATTGAACTAAAATAGTGTTATAAAATGTAATGTTTAATGAAGGATTAGGAGGAAAAAAGTACAACTTTTTAATGATTTTTTTTCAAGATATTGAAATTATGTTTTAATATCATTAAAATGTTCCAAGTGTCTTAGTTCTTGAAGAAACTGAATGATATTGATAATGAAAATTTCAAAAAATATTAAAAGAAAATGGGATATGCATTTTATGTTTCGAGGTTTTTATATAGTTAAAAGTCAATTTTAGTTGAGAAAAAAAATAAAATTCCTGCGAAATTCAGTAAGTGTGATAAACATATTTCTAAAAATTAACATTTTAATGGAATTGCAAAATCATTGTAGTTTTGTTTCAAATAAATTTACATTTGATAATAAGAAATATATAAATTAAAAATTAAGATGCTTAGGATGCTTTAATTTTTTTTTAATATATATCTTTTAAATGTTTACAAAATAATATATTTCGTTTTAAAATGTTTTTAAATATGAAGATAAAGAAAATGATTATTAATAAATATGATATTAATATATATTAATACAGTTTATATTTTAAGGCTTATAAACGCTGCATTATTTCTTTAAAGAAAATTCAGCTCCATATGAGCTGTTTTTATTATAAATTTATAGTATCAAAAATTTTAAAGACGTTTATCTCAGTTTGTTTTTATCCAAAATTATGTTATAAAATGTCAAAAGTTAATTACATTTTATTGCACGAAATTGTAATTGTATGAAATATTTTTCTGTTCACTGTTAAATGCATGTTTAATAGATTTAGGAATGTATTTGTAAAAAAAAAAATATTAGAATTTTTTCTGAAAATGTTCAACATGAAATAAATTTCATATTTTCCAAAAAAATATCACAAAATTTCAATCAACTTTTTTTCTGAAACTGATATAGATATCAAAACGCCAATTTTTTAATAATTTTGTGATCGCATTGAAAAAATCGGGGATAAATATTGAAAATTACACAAAAAGAAGTACCTTTTAAAAAAATTAATATAATGTTTTTAAAAAAATGTAACTTTTGAAGTAGAAAAATATTTTGAAATTTTAAGTTTCAGCAGTGTACATTTGTCTATCACAAAATTCGGGGGAAAAATGTTAGAAATTTTCCAAAAAAAAAAAAAATATTTTGGAATACAGAATCCTCTTAATTCTAATTCTCCAAGAAGTATTCTCCTAATACTAATAAAAACTTATTATTTGATATAAATAATCCACCGAAACTTGATGCTCCTGAATTTTTTTAACTGCGAAATCCGTTAAGAATCGATAACTTCTTTTCATGTAAAACTGGGTTAATGGGTTCCTTGTGGGTGACACTCTCAACTTACCACATCTCAGACACCACGGCTCCGACGTTTTATTGACGGAAGTGCCAACCAAAGAAGGGGACGCCATCATATATAATGTATAACCCATATGGTGATCGTTTCCGAACTTCTTTTTTTCGTCATTAACTGTGTAATAAAATACTGAATCTATATCTTTATCTTGGGAATAAAGTAAATAAACTCTTTCCTTATTGGTTGGGCTAATTTCGCGATGGTATTTACCATAAGTTTATCTGGGATAGCTCAACCTTTTACTTAATAGCTGGATATGACAGATTATCGTCGGAGTTTGTATTTATTTTCACACATAAACAATAGATACTATCGATAAATTAATTAAAAGGTAAAGTTTTAAAAGGTTGTTTCTAGGTGTAAAATTACACCAATATATGCAAAGGGTGTTCAAAGGAAAAATGATTTTGAATTTTGTTAATTATAAATTGAGTACTTATCTATGTAGAGATAATGCGAAAGAAATAATTGAAAAGAAATTATGTAAAAGACATAAATTTGGTTGAAATTAGAAACAGAAGAAATATTAAATAGATTTCCCAAGCTTGAAATCGCGTTTCCAGCCAAATTTTGAAACATGCTAAATTGCCAATTTTAAGAGATAAAAATACAAGGGATGATCAAACGAAAGAGTATGGAACGCACTGTGGGTATAAATGAAGACTTTGTTCAAAGTATACATCTTGGGCATGGGCACCATGATCACATTGATAAACGAGTCAATGGATTCCTTGTTCCCGGAATTTCTGTGACCTTGACGAGATCCAATCTTTCACAGCATCGTCAAGCTCACAGTCTGAGTTGCAACTCTTCCTTTTCAGAGAACCAAACCCATGAAAATCGTAGGGAGACATGTTTGGATTGTAGGATGGATGATCGAGCTCCTCCCTCATAAATTTGGTTAGTTTGGAGTGTGTGACCCTGTTGACGTGTGGACGCGCATTATCATGAAGTAGAATTCCACCCTCCTTGAATAGCACCGGTATTTTATTTTTGAAAGGGCTGCGTAATCATTGGAGTGTCTCACAGTACACTTCGAAGTAGGTGATTATTCTTAGCTCTAGGAATTCAACGAGTAGCGAACCTTAGATGATGCTTTTTGTAATTTCCTATCTCCCGCACTTGCGTGTGCCCGTGTATGATCCTATCGACGTCAGAGATTCAAATTGTATCCTTAGCTATTTCTCTACATTTTCTCAAAGCATCATAGGCAAATATGTAATGGTTACGTTGTTGTGACGTTTCGTATATTTTCATTTGATTGTCCCTTGTATAATCGCCCATAGTCATCTATGATGATGAGCAGAGTTTAGTTTAGTTATATTAAAGTCCCGATTTTTAAAGCAATACTATGTCTATTTTGGAACGAACCTCGTAAATATTAATAAATATTAGATAGAGCAAACCTCACCTCAGCTTGCACCCCCTCTCCCGAATTCCACACAACACCAGTTAGATGACGTTTGGCCCAGACGGACTTAGCGTGCACCAGAGTCGCTTACACGACGGTTTTTCAATGTAATCGGGTCCCGAGCTTCAAACCCTTGAGTTCCGATGCCGAGGCCAGACCCCTGCTGTCAGATATTGGACGCAGTAGCTTTAGCTTTATTTTTCCATAATTATCGGAAACGAAATTTCAACTTCCGTTTTGAAGTTTAGCAACTGAGTTATAATTTTATTGTGCTGTTTAAATTGATCTGATTTGTTAAAAAAGTTAAGTATGAATAGAGGTTAGGTAATCGTAATCTTTGCATTTTTTGGTATTTGATTGTAGCATAGATTAATGAGCTGAAGTCTGCTATTTCATCATTTTTTTATTTCAATTTTTTCTGCTTGTTACTGCTTTTATTTCCTTTCAGTGTCATTATTATTTTGAATTAAGTGTTGCACTTTTTCTCTGCTACTAGATATTTTTTGTTTCAAAGGGATTTCAATAACTGGTTTTAATTTAAACGTTCTCGATAAGTATGGGCAGTGAAATTTTCCTCTATAAGGAACCAACTTTTTTAATTATACGATATCGTTACATCTAATAATACAAATAATTAATAATTGTTGTTAAAAATTTATATTTCTTATTTATGTATTTATTATATACAAATGAAAACCTGTTGCTTATTAAACGGAATGTCATTGAGAAAGAGAATTTTCTACTGAAACTTTCATTACTTAATTTATAAAAACAATAATGGGAATAATAACAGGCCCGCAGTTCTTCTAATTGGGTACATCTTTTATTGCAGAAAATAATTATTGTAAAAAAAAAACTCTAGATCTAACTTTTGCTTAGTAAGTTTTTAATCTGACACAGGTCTAAAGATTTAATGGTCACAATTCGGGACTATGACACTAAGATAGAATTCACTACCAGTAATGAGCCAGGATATCATGAAAAGAACTCTTAAATAAAGTGAATTTACGTGAAGTTCCTCTGGGAATTCACTACCTAACGAAGTTTCCCTGTATCTGTGGATAGGAAGTAAACAACTGTTTTTTTATTCCAAGTAGCTTAAGTAATATCGACTTAACTATTTATTATACACACCATTGCATTAACTAAATGAATTATTTGAGGGGTACATGTTTCCCTCTTTTGATTTATCTTCCACTTTTGTGATCATCTTAATTTTTCGATTTTGAGTGTATTTGAGAAATCCAAGATATCATATGTATAATCGCAAGTAATTTTTGCCATTTTATTAAAATTTTCCTAATTTTTCCCATTTTATTAAAACATATAATTTAAATAAAAACCTATCGCCTTCAAAAACCAACAGTTTGCTCACAAAATTAATAAAAGTAATTTAATAATACAGATAAATTTTATTGAATTATCTATATGAATAAAAATGAATTATGAGCTACCGTACATCTCATCCGACTCCGATAAAACTTCGCCTACGTATTACTTGCAGTTACTGGATTGTTATAGGCATAATACAATAATTTAAAGAATAAAAAATATTTTTATTTCTATTTGCCATGGATTAACCGCCAATCAACTCGCCAAGGAGAGACAACATTTTCAGTAAAGATATTAAATTTAAGTTAGAGGTTAATATTTCTCAGCTATCGTATATAAATGCAATGTAAGTCTTTCTCTGTGGTAAGAGTTTTATTACAGAGTGTGCGAGAAAATTTTAGAGGAGCCAGTCCTATAGGTTTGAAATTTTAACTAATAATTTAATAAAATTTTACCGTTTTTTGCAATAACTTTCGAAAATGTTATAATTCAAATAATTTTGCGTCATCCTAGTTTTCAAAAAATTATCTTTTCAACTATATTAAAGATTATATGGTATAAATATATATTTTCTATCTTTGGTCAGTTTTAAAGAAAAATATTTTAATCATATTTTTTAACATTAAACTTGATAATACTGAACGAATATTAAACGAATCAAGAAATATAATAAATTGCTTTTTCCATTGGCATTCTGAAAGAATACCAAGGTTTAAAATTCTAAAACAATACACAAACCTAATACATAAAAATGAAAATTTGTTTATAGTATAAAGTAATAAAAAAAGAATATATACTATTTATGCTTCTTTTATGTATATATCCATCGATTTCAATGAATTTAAAAAACTATCATTCCTTCTATTATTTTTAACTAAACAAGATAGCTGTATCAAATTCAAATGATATTTCCTAAATTATTTCTTCTGCGGCAGCAACGCGCCGGGTACTAGAAAGTATTTTATAAACAATAAATGAAAGTATTATATTTTATACGTTCGCGAAAATCGTTGAATTTCCTGAGTATGTATTTTTGAGTGTTCTTAGAATATTTCTCTGTATCTCAGGTCATTCGGGCGAGCATCTATAACGAAAAAAAGTATGCGCCACATACATTTACACATTCATACTTAATGAAAGAGGAATTAATTTATCTGTGATATCCTTGTAATTTGGTCCACTCTTGACAGTTTCGAAATATTTTTCTTTTCTTTCAGCTTAAAATAAACATTTAGTAATCCATTCAATAAACATAATCATGTTAATACGATTCTTATTAAAATGATGAAAAGTATGCATTGATTGTGGTCAACTCCTCATGATATCAATCGTGATTAAATTGCTAAGAAATACCCATTTGTTCTGCAATTCTTTTGAAACGATACAATGGATACTAGTTTTCCTGCTTTACGATTAAAAAATCATTAGAGAACGTTTAACTTCGAAATTGCTGTTTATGAAAAGTTCTTTCATTCATTATGTACTTATTTTTTTCGAATCACAGGTCATTCAATAAACACTAACATGTTAACACGATTCTTATTTAAAAGATGAGAAATTTACAGCTATAGTGATAAATTGCTCCTGGAATAAACTTGAATAAAATTCTACAAAATCTTCAATTCTGATCTAAATTTTTATTCTGAAAATTTATTCAAAATCTTATTCTGAAATAAATAGTTTGGATTCACTAGTAATCCAATAAACATTTTCATGGTAACATGATTCTTAGTTAAATGATGAGAAGTATACATCTATTTTGTGCAACTGCTCCAGAAATCAGTCGTGATTAAAATTCTACAAAAATCTTCATTTGCTGAATGAGTTGATGTAATGGCTGCTAATTTTCTTGCGTTAAGATTCAAACTTTAAAATATGACTTCAGAATTGCTGCTTAAAAAGGTTCTTCTATGAACAATCTCTGGACTTACAAGTCATCCAATAAACATTAACATGTTAAAATGATTCTTGTTAAATGATGAGAAGTATACATCTATTTTATACATCTACTCACGAAATCAGTTGTGATTTAACTGCTACAAAAATCTTCATGCATTTTTAACTAAATTCTCTGAATTCTCATTAGCAAAAGTTGATCTTCTGAGACCATTTTAGTTATTTTAAGAACATTGCTTTGGAAAAAAGTACAAAATGGCCGTATGTTTATAATTACTTCTAAACATCATTTGTCGTCTGCTAAATCTCTTGTGGCTATGAGAAAGTGAATAAAAATAGCAGCTGAAACAATCATCAAGAGTCATTTGTCAAGCTAGGTTTCATGAATATTTTGAGTTTAAATCTTCATTAAATTCATTCAAATGGAACAAATGAGCATATTTTAAATTAGATAACAAAAAAAGAAAACATGAGCTCCTTCCCAATTTGTTATTATTTAAAAATGTTTTATGATACATCCCATTTTCTGATTGCAATCTGCATAAATTGGTTGCAAAACAATGATTAGTAAAATGACAAATTTATCATTATAAAATCCCGTGATCCGCCATGTTAATTTTTGACCTTTAACTTGTATAGATATTGTTACTTTTTCGTACACATGGAGCGGAGAAAGTAGTGGAATTGTCGAAAAATTCGAACTTGGAATTTTAATGAATTTCCACTTTTTAGACTCTCCCGAGTCTGAAAAACATTTCAAGAAAAAGTCCATCTGTCCGCCTATGACATAGAAAACTCAAAAGCACTCAGAAGAAGACGAAGATATTCGATATAACAATGTGTAGATTATTTATTGTACTTGTAGATTACTATTTGCATTTGCAGGCAACAATTTGTAGATTTCTATCAAAATTTGGTTTGAGGAAGTATTTCTGTTTAGACATTCGAATACAGGCTAACTAGGAAGTTATAGAGCTAGATGGATAAAATTTGGTACTCAGATTTAAAATTTATATTATGGTAATATGTTAAATATGTTTTGAAATAAATCCAACAAATGTTTGACCGTCTCCTGGCTTTTGCTTTCAGAAGCATGTTAACGCTATAATGAAATAAAATCCTCAAAAAATATCTTCGCAAACTTTAAAAAAAAATTCTCTGAAAATAATTGTATAAAAAATACATAAAGTTTTGTGGTATGACCTAATTTTTCTTGGTATTGAATAATTTAACTGGTTAATAAAAATTCAATTCTTTTTTCTTAACACCATAACTTGCGAAATAAAAATTAACATTTGTTTGACAATTGTTTTGGAAGACAATGGAAATTTGTGGATATATTTGTAGCTCTATTTGAATATTAGAGTTGAATATTTGAATATTTAAATTGAATATTTGATATCTCTGTTTTAGGATATTACTCTTCTTTAAATTTAATCGATAATGAGTTTTTATTTCTTTGATTTTTAACAATATACAATTTATTTACAATATGATAACTAATATGTTATGATTTAGACTATTCTTACTGATAATTTACTGAAAATATACAGTTTCATCAAATTTATTTGCTGTGTTTTCATTCTTCAGTGGAATCTTAAAAACTAAAAACTTTTATTAACTCACAATATCCAATAACATAATACACTTTCTATAAGATCGTTTCCTGTATTCAGAATATTGATTACCATTGTAGAAATATCACAAAATATTTTATTATTTTAGATCATTCTTAAAATTCTCTAAACGCTCTGTGTCTGAAGATAGTTATTTCAAATTCTAATTTATGCATATAAGAAGATAAAATGTTGAACAGAATTGCAGCAATGTCTATCAAATTTCTGAAAACTGACTCGATTCAAATGGATTATCTCAGAGAACTTTTAAATCACCATATCCAGCAATATTTTACAATTTCTATAAAATAATTTCCTGTATTCAGAATATCGAATACCATTGCAGAAATATCACATAATATTCTGTTATTTTAAATATTTCTTTTTTAAATTCAGTAAATGCTCTCACTCTGAAGATATTTCAAATTCGAGTTCATTGATATAAGAAGATAAAATATAAAATAAATGCTACAATATCTGGCAAAATTCTGAAAACTGCCTCAATCCAAGATGGATTATATAATAGAACTTTTTATTAAGTTACAATATCCATCAACATTGTGCAATTCCTATAAGATAGTTTCATGTATTCAGAATATTGAATACCATTATAGAAATATGACACAATATTTTGCCCTTCTAGAGATTTATTCTTAAAATTCTCTAAATATTCACCGTTTAAAGATAGATATTTCAAATTCAAATTCCTAAATACAAGAAGGTAAAATATTCAACACAATCTCTACAGTATCTGCCAAAATTTCTGAAGACTGTTTCGATTCAAAACGGATTATCTCACAGATTCTCCACGACAATATATCTAGCAAATTTCGTCCATCTGACGGCAATTCACACTTCTCGAATTTCTACAGCTTAAATTGAATTTTAACATCCTGTAACGTCCCCTCGTAATCCGAAACCTCCGAACGCAACAGTTATTAAATTTGAAAACGAATGGAACAGTTATAAGCTGTCACGCTTGCATCGCAGTTTCCGGCGTAGATGTAAGACAGACATGCGATTAGTTTCTCCAAGTGTCATTGAGTAAAACCTCAAATCAGTTAGAGAGCGGGAAATATCCGACATAAATTTTCGGTTGACCGAGATTTTGGTACTGATGATAATGGAATAAATATTTCGGACGGTTGGAGGTTGGTTGATAATGAGTTGTTTCGTGCGAAGAGAGATATTTCGTCTGGATAAAATGTAGGATTACTGATAGGCGACGTTGGAATTTCGATTTATTGCGATTTAGCTCAATTCAAATACATGAGACATTATACTACATTCAATAGCAGTCCGAATAAATACTGAATTCTACATTAAAGGAATAATTAAATTATTGTTATTGTTAATGGAAGATTGCAGAAGAGCAGAGAATTTTTACATAAGATTGATTGATGCAGATTTTTTTTAAATTATGCAAAAACAATTGGAACATATTTAAGGAATACAGTAAGATATGTTAATTTTTTGAAGAAATTAGACTCTTAAATGCTTAACTATTTAAAGATTCGTTCGTATTTTCCAGAACAATTTATTTTAATAGGGTAGTCATCAACATAATTATAGAATTCAGTACTGATTCTTTTAGGGATACAACTATTGTCAAATAGTTTCAAGAATGGAAGTTAACTTATTGATTCTACACCTTTCTCAGAATATTACTGCATTCACATACAAAAATATACAAAAGCCTGCAATACAAAACATTACTTATGAGTGTAAGAGAGTTTTTTTTTCACACTTAATGCTCAAACACTTTCTAGAAATGTAAAGTATACAAATAATGGAAGCAATTCTTTATAGATTCACAAATGTCTTCTACATACCATATTCTACAATTTCTTCACGCTTGTTCTACTATTCTGAATGTATCCACTATAAAAACACTAAATATTTTATATTCCTTTTATACTAGGAAAATATATATAACTCTTACGCATGAGAGTATACTCAGGTGCAGTGGATATTTGATGGTACTTATGAATGTAAAAGGTTTTCATGTAACATTCGAAAGAGATAGTTGCAAGAAGGAAACAGGATTTTATATAGTAATGGTTACAGTCTTTCAAAAGGGATTTTTTTTTTCTAAAAAATTCTACTTCTATTTTTTAAAATTTTATTTTATTTTCTTTTGATGCATTCTATCTTATCATTTGAGAACATTCAAGTTTTTTGAAGGTCCAAATTGCGCAGGCAAACAATGTTGAAGCCTCAAAATGTATAGGCAACAAATTGGCGATAAAGCAAAATGTTGTTAGATTTGGCGATTTTTTTGCCACCTTGTTACACCTTGATTTCCAAATTATTATCATGGAAAAACATAACGCTGCTTTGGTTAGAGCGATTTGTACCTCGAAATCGCGTAGTCAATCAATGAAGCATAAATAACAATTTTTATTTTCAAATTTTTCTAGGCTGACAAAAATATTTTTGAGCTTTCGTCAATTTCGAAAGAAAAAATCATCATTTTTTTAAAAATCTCACAGATGTGCATTATGTTATAAATTTTTAAACCGGTTTAAATTGACCTTTCAAATTTTTCGCAGCTAGTAAAACAATTTTAGAGCTCGCGTTAATCTCAAAAGACACACACAAATAATATTTTTTGAAGTTGGTGCATGCGTATTAATATAATCACGTAATGAAAAAAAAAAATCCCCAGTGTCAGTTCATTCGATTGACATAGTAGAAGGTTCAACATAGTAGAAGGGATAGAAAATCCATCCTTATCCGTCTGAGAACTGCACATCCTTAGTTAAGGATAAAATAATTAAATCAATTATTATTTTTCGTGCCTTGATTGAAAATGAATGAAAGCACCATGGTATATACATTCAGTAAAAAAATTTAATAACTAGACAATTTCTTACTAACTCCGATATTAACCTTCCAGCCGGCGCGGCCGTCATACCAACATGAAAGGTAGCGCGTATTTCTCACATACACTATAGTAAATTTTAAATTTTAAAAGCGTAACTACTAAAATTATGTTGTAAATAGCTTAATATTAGTAATTACAATTACTTAAAACATTTTTTACTCAAGAAGAAGCAGAAACAATATAAACATAGATTGCAATAACAATATAAAATGAACACAGGTTAACTGAATTGATTTAAAAATTGTACAAATGAAATTGCCGATATTTTGATAGAACGATTCGCATATAAAATATAGAAGTGCAAAAAATACAGAATGTATGTATAAAAATGAAATTGTTATTGACAGTTAGAAACGAAAAGGAAGAATATAGTTTCATTGTTATTTCATTGCAACGTTGCAATTTGAGCAAATGTGTTTAGTGTGCTCCAAATATATAAATTTCTATCAAATCTCACAACCGAACCTCGTGATTCTAGTCCGCTTTTCTTTTTGGCAGGGTTTTTCCCCTGACGTGGCATCTTCCACTTCTTCAATACCTAGTTCGGCTTTTCTCTTTAGCACCTTTTATTTTAGCTCACTTTGTAGAGACGTGGATGCTTTTTTTTCAACATTGTCAAGTGCATTTGCCAACTGTCGCCAATCTAAGACAACACAGATTTATTTGTAAAATCATACAAAATTAAATGTAACAAAAACTTACATGAACGGTCGCGCGTATCTCTAAAACACTAATATCTGATCAGGCAGAGACCTATCAACGCCCCAAACTTTCAAAGACAACTGAAAGTAGGTCAAAGGGAAGTTGACAAATAGCCAAGGACAGGCGTTCCCAGTGCAACCATAACTAAAGGTATAAAACGAAATTCATCTCTAGTGTATTTCTCACGTACGCTCGCCCGCTGGAAGGTTAAGTATGACTAATATACTCAGCTTGAAATTTTACAACAATGTCTCATCACAACTAATCCATAGACACAAAATAATACAAAACTACCCAACCCAAGCAAACATCAGAAGTTGATTAATCAGATCAAAGACACAAATTGAATGATCATCCAGAAAAGAAAAGTCAATAATCTCCAGAGAAATCGATATATTTCCATTTATTAATCAATGGATTGCTCACACCTGATGTTGCAATAAACGAAAAGAAAGAAAAAAAAGTTCTGATGGGAGGTAAATAACAGACCGTGAAAGCCAGCTTAAGAAGAGGAGATGAATGGGTTCTGGGTGATGGATTGGCCACCAAGGAATTCCAATCAGGTACTGGATTCTATATCAGGAACGTATATTTATCGGATTTGCCTCACCTCTAGCCATTAATACATCTTTCTTGCTGTGATAGGATGAAGGTGATCAGTATTCGCAGGTGAAAGAGGGATTAAATTGTATTTGTTTGTGTTGGTAAGATGTATCATACACAGGTGTTTGTGATATGATGGAGTGATGTCTGGATGATTTGATCATATTAGTATTAGACTAATCCCATTATGGCATGAGCTATATTACTGATTAGAGGCTGATAGCTTGAGATGAATTTTTATTATTATCTTTATCTATTAGGTCTTAATGTGTGTTTTTACTGCAGTGTTATATTCTAAATATTTATAGGGTTTTTTTGCACTAAATGTAAACCAAATTTCTATATTTTTATCCGTTTTTAATCTAAATACGTTCAGAGGAAATAAGACTTTCCAAGCTTTAAAATACACTGATGGAAAAAAAATCCCAACACCAACAAAAAATAATTGTACAGTAATGAAATTTTAGGAATACATTTGACTAGGTAACATATTAAGTTGATTAAAGTTTCAAGATCACAGGTAGAGCCATTGGCGAGAAGAGCCATTTCAAATGTGAAATGTTGGTACATTAGTAACCGGTGTAACCGCCAGAATTTTGAATGCAAGCATGCAAACGTGCATGCATTGTGTCGTACAGGTGTCGGATATTAGTTTGTGGGATGGAGTTCCATGCCTGTTGCACTTGGGCGGTCAATGCAGAGACGGTTAATGGCGGTTGTGGATGACGCTGGAGTTGTCGTCCAATGATGTCCCATACGTGCTCGATTGGAGAAAGATCTGATGATCTAGCAGGCCGAGGCAACATGTCGACACTCTTTAGAGCATGTTGGGTTACAACAGCGGTGTGAGGGTAAGCGTTATCCTGTTGGAAAACACCCCCTTGAATGATGTTCATGAATGGCAGCACAAGTTGTATCACTAGACTGACGTACAAATTTGCAGTCAGGGATAACCACGAGAGTGCTCCTGCTGTCATACGAAATTGCTCCCCAAACCATAACTCCAGGAGTAGGCCCTGTGTGTCTAGGCCGCAGACAAGTCGCTAGCAGGCATTCACCTGGCCTCCTTCTAACCAACAAACGGCTATCACTGCGACCAAGGCAGAACTGGCTTTCATCAGGAAACACAACAGATCTCCACTCCGTCCTCCAATGAGCTCTAGCTTGACACCACTCACGTCGCAAACGGCAGTGGTTTGGAGTCAGTGGAATGCACTTTACAGGGCGTCTGGCTCGGAGCTGTCCTTGAAGTAACCGATTTGTAACAGTTCGTTGTGTCACTGTGGTGCCAACTGCAGCTCGAATTTCAGCTGCAGACGCAGTGCGATTAGCCAAAGCCATACGCCGAATACGATGGTCTTCCCTTTTAGTAGTACCACGTGGCCGCCCGGAACCTGGTATTCTTGAGGCAATACATTCCCTTGACCACTGCCGCCAATACTCATGCACAGTGGATTCATTCCTGCCAAGTTTTTCAGCAATATCGCGGAAAGAAAACCCACCTTCTCGTAGCCCTACAACAAGACCTCGTTCAAACTCAGTGAGCTGTTGATAATGGCTTCTTCGTCTTCTCAGAGGCATCCTTGACTAACATTAACCCGCTACGTCAAATCTCAACTGTAAATAACGATCACGAACCTTACAGCGCTTATTTAAAGCAAACTTCATTTTCATGTTCATAGTGTCGCTATTAGCGCCACACTTACGCGCTTAGCTCGAAATATGAATCGACGTCATCTTTCAGATGTATAAACACGCCTACCAAATTTCGTTCATCTAGCACAGCTCCTTCCTAGTGTTGGGTTTTTTTTCATCAGTGTATATGAATTGTCAAATTCAATGGGATTGGAAACCGTAAGTTGTTTAAGTTGTTGTTGTCGTTATTTATGGCACTCTACAAACCCGCTGACAGATAATTGTCAGCGATTTAAGCCTAAATTAGCTTCCACAATTTTTTTCAGCGACGTGAACTGGGGTCAAGGGTACGACTTAGCTACTTTAAGTGCTTCACATTCATTTACACAACCCCTTTTTACAGAGAGGCACATTCACCTGCTAACAGGTAGAACACAGTAGAACAACCAGGCTCGAACCGGAACTCGAATCCGGGAGTCCAGATCACAAGAAAGATACGCTACCCACTACTTCTGTGCACGACACCGGCTCAAATATACGAGATACGAAAACTGCAAAAGGAAGGGTGCTAGATAAATAAAATTTAGAACACAAATTTAACTTCTGTAATATAGACATTTGCACCAAAATCAACAAGGGATTGACAGTTTATCTGTTCTTTCAGAAGAATATAGTTGCAATAATTAAAAGAAAGTAAACACTCAAAGAGAACGAAGTTGGTATGGAATATTGTCGATACAAGTATAATTTTTGAGCAAAATTTTATTTAAATAGGTTGAGAAAAAAGTGATTAAAACACAAATTCGATTTTCTGGTCGCATTAACAAAATATCAGACATTAATCGCCAAACTACTTACTAAGTAATATAGGACACGTCCAATAAAATTGTTAAATTAACTTCAAATATTAATATGTCATAGCTATAGAATAATAATTCTATGGAAAGTATGCTCTGAGACTACACTTTTATTAGAATGTATGCGAGAAACTTTTGAGGAAACCGTTCTCCTTGGCTTGTTTAATCTTCGCAACCAAATTGTGTATATATATATATATATATATATATATATATATATATATAAGTTTTGATTAATTTGATCAAACAAAGAAATGATTTAAAACACAAGCTAATTTTTTTTGTATATACGAAGAAGTAAAAAACAAACTAAATTTTCTTGACTATACGACGGAATAAAACACAAACTAAACTTTCTTGACTATAAGATGATGTAAAATATAAAATACATTATAGTGCATAGGAGTATATGGTAAAAACGTGCATACTCCCACCTGGTTGGTAATATAAACTATCAGAAAATTCAATCTTTAACTAGAAATAATTTTCGCTTTTCCCTTTTTTTGCTGAAACAACAAAGTTCTAATGAGGCAATATAACAATTGAAAATACATTCGGCGACTCTTTCCGAGAAGAAAAAAAAATGGCAAACAATTCTTCCACTTTTATTTGTGGAGGGAACGTGACTTTCACAAGTTGAAGCACATTTTCACGCACGAACACGAAGCAAGAAAATGGCGAGACTAACAAGACTCCTTTAATTAGTGTACTTCTGTAGCCTGGCTCCAATACTCTGCTTTACAATCTTACCTGTAATTGAGAAAACAACTTGCCTCTTTTTTTGAAAAAAAATTAGTTTGCAGTTGGATTTGTGTAGGTGGGATTTTAGAAACTATGATGGTGTTAAAAATTAGTCTTGGAATTTTACTTTACAGTCGAAGCTTTACTGGGTCTGCTTTAGTCTGTGGAAGCGTCAATGCTTCGAGTAATAAATATAATTGGATGGTCTCTTACACTTATATATGCGAGTCTTATAAATACGTGGTATATTTTTTGTCTTACTTTTATTTTTGTTTAATTTTATTTAAAGATGAAATAATATACTGATTTCATGTTTTCAATGATATGAGATATTTTTTGTCGAATGAAAAATACTATAAATTGGCAAGCATTAAAAAACTTTGAAAAAAATTTAAAAAAATTATTCGTCTTATACTATTTTCAAGGTTAATTTTTGTATTTCAAATAATTTACCTAAAACCTTCACATCTGTGATATAGATGGCCTCTTACACTTATATATGTGAGTTTTATAAATACAAGCTATATTTTTTTCTTACTGTTATTTTTGTTTAATTTTATTAAAAGATGAAATAATATACTGATTTCATGTTTTAAATCTTATGATCTAAAAGGATTTTTTTTGTCGAATGAAAAATACTATAAATTGGCAAGCATTAAAATACTTTGAAGAAAATTTAAAAAAATTATTCAACGAACAATTTGCGCATAAATTTATTTGAGACGGGTATCTGAAAAACATCTCTCAAGATTTATGTCAAAATCTATCTTAAGATAAATTTATTTTTTTTAGTTTTTCTATGTAAATGTATTTCTTCTTTTAAAAAAAGGCGATTTGACACAAGCAAATTTTTTTTACTGACCATTAGAATGAATATATTCAACTTCCGCTCAGAAATGGAGCTAGTGCTGTATAGGGATCTAATGTTGCATGTGTTTTGGATCCTCGCTTCGAGACTAACTTTTTGCTATTTACTTATGTATGTACAAATTTAATTAGATGCTATTACCAATCCACATTTAGTTTTATTTTATTGTAATAGATGGCACCAGGGATTCTACTAAAATATCCTTGATCAAAAGTCTAAGACGCGTGACGTCACGTTTCAGAAAAGCGAACTGTGGACATTTGCTCGACAGACAGAGAGAGAGAGGGTTGTTCGCTTCGATATGGTTATTTAATATGTAACGGTGGCACAAAGTTTTGCCATGGGACATTTGATTAGCCTTGGTGTCGTCTAAAGGTTGCATTGCACTTTTATCTCTAATGTAAATAGACTGTCCTGTCCTAATTGTTAATGTCTTTTATTTTGAATATTCTTTGCTGTAAATAAATTTACTGTTTTCATTTAAAAGCGTCTTCTCTTCGATCAGTGACCCTAGACATTGATCTAAATGAGGTTAAAAGGGATATTTTGTCCCATCCATTCCTACACGTATTCATATTTAATATATCTGATGTTAGAGTTTATCCCTCCCGGGGTCCATCTTGGAAAAAATGCTGTCACTCAGACAGAAATATTTTTATAACTATTAGAGGGTTTTTTTCTGCCTGCTTTCATGCTTACAATGTCATATAGCACCATTTCGGGAGCAATTTCACCGCAGCAAAACTGAGTGTAAGATCAAATAGTATAAGTAATAATATGTAAACTGCAATATGAATTCGGAAAGGAAAGCAGATTGCTTCGAATAACATGTTAAACTAAGTGCATTCG
>JAPMOQ010042476.1:0-13837 GCA_026543055.1 Argiope trifasciata
AAAAAAAATAACTGAAGAAAAATGTAATTGGAGATTAGAATAATTGGATGTAGCTGTAGCAGCCTTACATTTGTAACATTTTATGTAATGACTTTTTTGGATTTTTTTGGAGTGATCATAGTAAATATTCAAGGGTTGAAACCACATTCATTCAGAATGCAAGTTAAATAACTTAACAACATGCACTAAGGAAACAGAAAAAAAAATCATCGCAAGCAAATTCACAATCAATACAAATTAGTGATGAAAGTAAGTAAATAAATAAAAAAGAACCTGTTGTTTTAAAAGGACCATTAACAGAATAGTGCTAAATAAATAAGCACTTACTTATTTGCGAGTTTCAGCAACAAATAATTTGAGGTAATGAAGTTATAGTTAATGAATACCCACGCATTACGCACTTAATCTGAGAAAGCAGTACTTTGTGGAGTTAGGCCCGATAAATATATTCCCTGAAAGTCTAATTTACTGAATTTTATAAAAAGAAAAGTAGGAAAAAATGTACAGAGTGAGTTGATCTGCATTTTCCCATAACTGCTTTGGTGTAATCTCGAAGAATTACAGAAATGAATCTTTTAATTACGCACAAGGGAAAGGCATAAGAGTCGCAAAATTTATTGCATTAAGCATATTTTTCTTCTTAATTCTACTGAAAGGAAAAATAAAAGGAAGGAAAGTACGGAATTAACAGGAGAAAAATAAGGATATATATAAGAATTAAATTTAGACAACCTCTTGTTTGTATTGAAAATGGTTTTCAAAGATTTTTGTACAACATAAATAGAAGAAATACACAAAATTACTCATTGATTCTTAAACATTAAACTAGATGAAATGCAATTACTAAACAAAAAATAAATCTCAATATTCCAGGAAAGAAACTAGTATTGCATTTCTTCTTGTTAATTTGTTATGGGACACCAAATATCTTTAAAAAATTTAAGATTGAGAATTGAATTGACAATTAAAAAAATGACTTTATCTACGGATGTTTCCTATTCTAATATTTATTTATCAATTAAAGCATTAAAATAAGAGAAATAATTATATAATTAATGCAAGAAAATATAGTACAAAAACTATTATCGTAATTAAAAATTTCAAAAATATAGATACGTATAGATTCAAACATATAGATTTACTGTTTGATGATTATGAGTCACGGGATGAATGTAAACTTCATGTGTCATCAGAGCAAACTTTATGTTTTCTTTAGTATAGTCATATAAAACACCTCATTTAGTTATAACCTGTGCCTGATTCCCCAGTAATTAATATATTTTTAAGGCAGAAAGACAATTTCAGGATTTCAATGATTTTTACTACTATGCAATCTCCAAATACGCTGCGTTAATGAGCTTTTGATTTTTCTAAATCTTATTTAAAAATTCGAAAACTTTCCTTACCAGAAATTCATTTCCGTTGAGTAATACGTGATTTTAAATTTAAGACACAAATTTTAATTACAAATATTTATTTTTATCTCGTTAAATTTGGCTATTATTTCTTTGAAAAATCATTACATTTCCTGTTCGGCAAACTTGAAATGCAAAATGCATATTTATACGCTAATATGGCTATGGATAAGCTAGAAAGACATTGGACTTTTTTTTTCATTTTAAAATTTCCGAAAAATAAAGAACATATATTTTATTAATTTTGATTTACAAATTGCAATAATTTTAAAAATATGAAGATTTGGCTACTTTTAAGATTTGCATTTCAAAAGATTTCAATGATGCGTACTTATCATATAGTTTGAAATACTGTTATTTTAAACGTTGATTCCCCAAAATTTAAAGGAGTCAGTAGCTTTCGGTAGTTCCTAGACTATGGACTGTACATCTAAGAACTGAATCAGTTTATTAAAAATACAACCAAAAAAGAGCTTAACTTTTGCTATCAGCTAATTGCAAGGAAACCCTCTTTCTTTTTTCAAAAAAAAAGTATAGGCTATTATGAAATTATCAATAAAATAATAGAGAATCTTATTAATCATGCTTATTTAAAACAGGAAATATTTTACGCGAGTTTTTACGCAATTTCTCTTAATCTAAGTATAAACAGCCCCTGAAGTAACACTAATTTTTCTGCTCTGTTCAATTTTTCATGAGCTATAAAATGTTTTCAAAACTATAAATATTTTTTTATTTATTTAATATTGAAATTCACTAGCACAATACTTAAACCAAAGAAAGGAAAACTTAGTAGGCATTTAAATCACTAATACGTGAAAAAAATTCATTAATGAATTATTTTTATTCGAAATACCGAATCAAAGAATCACTGAATCACATATTATTAGACAATCATCATTTCTTCTATTTATCTAAAGACTGAATTGAATAGATTTTCCAGCTTTACTTAATATCAAGAGCATTTGGCCAGATAAGTTCTTTACAAAAGTATCCTATTCACTGACGCAATCACAGCGTAACTACAATTAATGAAACCTTAACTTCAGAACAAAGGATCGAGTGGTACAACTCGGGACAAAAGCTTGCTCCCATTGAGAAATCACCTAAAATTCTCCCTGGACTTCTCTGAGTCTTCCAGTTGAGAAATCAAGAGTTTCCCGATTCACTTGTTTAGCCCGTGGACCACACTTTTGTCTTCTTGAGAATGATGGATAGTCGAGATACAGATGCTGTGATTCTGCTCATATAAGCAGATTGTTTGGTAAGTTTGGTGTAGTGTCAAATTATTAATCAAAGTATAGTTGTTGATATAATAAATATTTCTTTGTGAGGATTCAAGGAATGTTCTATCTCTATGTATGTATGTATATATATATATATATATACATTTTTTTTCAAAGGTACCATGAGGTAAGGATTAAAAATAGTTGATTTTTTTTCTTTGAGGTATCGAACAATGCATAAAAGTACTGGCAGTTCGTGACCCGAAAATTAAGGTAAATACTAAAGGTAAGGTAAAATTATTTGTTGCTTTTAGAAATGAAATTTTGTTATGGCAAATTGCTTTAATTTTATTAAATTGTGAGAAAATTAAATTTTCAGTTTTCAAAAAATCTTTAAATATATTAAATTTGTTATATATAATTAATTGTTTATATCCCCATAACCTTCGATATTTAATTTGCTATTTAGACAATAAGGAAATAAAGTCTTTAAGTTACAAATATAAATATTTTCGATGTCTAGTCTTTTGTTTAAGTCATTATCATTGTCTTCTAGTATGTAGATGTTAATATTATTAAAGTTATGGAATTGAATGTGTTCTAATCCAAAGTCAGAATTCTTATTTTTTTTAAAAAAATTATATAAGATCTATGGTTATTGATTCTTAGATTAAGTTCGTTGATAGTTTGACCTATGTAATTTAAATTACATTCAATACAATTTATAAGATAAATTAGGTTTTTTTCATGTTCAGAGATAAAAAAAAATCATTAAAATATACAATAAAATTTAAAATTTAAAAAAATATACAAATAATTTATTTTAGCCACTATTTTATGCTTGATATTATTTTTTGGGCAAAATAAGTTTGAAATCGTTGTTTAAAATCTGCCGTAAATAAAAAAACGCATCATATCAACACAGCTCTTGCTATTTACTTAAGCACAGTTTTGATGTTTTCTCACATGTTAAATGTAAAACACAGTTATTTCTCTTTTACACAAGCGCGAATCGTTGCAGAAAAGTAATTAGAATCGTAATTATAAAACTCCCTTTTTTATTTTGATATAACTTTAATATACTAAAACTTTCCCGAAAAAATATCCTGCAAATATCTGCAATATCATTTAAGTAAATCTCGAGTTTTTCTCTTTCAAACATGTAGACGCTTTCAGAAGCCTTGATTTCATGCTA
This sequence comes from Argiope trifasciata, assembly GCA_026543055.1. Classification (NCBI taxonomy): domain Eukaryota; kingdom Metazoa; phylum Arthropoda; class Arachnida; order Araneae; family Araneidae; genus Argiope; species Argiope trifasciata. Next base: position 3,837 of record JAPMOQ010042476.1, read on the forward strand.
TGTATAAATATATATGTAATATAATGCTTGAAGAAATGCATAAAATAAAAAAACATCATTTGACTTCTGAAGAAATAAGCAATATTTTAACGCAGTTTATTTTTAAAATAAATTAAATGCATGTGCTGTTGAAATGTAAATATCTATTTTTCCATCTGAATTTTGAAAAATCTTAAATACTGATGTCTTGCTGTATGTAATAAAAAATTATTAAAATTGTGTCAAATGCATAATTTAATTTTTTTTAATTTTATGTTTTGCAATGTGTTGATCAAATTTATTTTATTAGAAACTTTATTTCAATAAGCAATATGAATCCCTTAAAAATATTTTAATCATAATTCCATGCTGCATTGCGCAGTTTAGAAACATATGACCTGCTCTACAACTGCGACGATTGCTATTTAATGATTATCATTGATCGTTTTACTCTGCAATGATTAATTAAATATTTGCATTTGATAAACCAATAGATTGGTAGGATTGGAAAAACAATTAATTTTAAATTCATTTCGATTTAACACAATCTGATTGTAATGTTTAACCGCCGGGCGTTATATTCGAATCTTCAATAGTTATTTGAAGATTAATTATAACCTATTATTTCCAAACGGATAATTTATTTTAAGATGGCGAGGTAATGGGAGAATGTGAATCAATCAAATGGAATAGGCAATTTTTCGTATAATCGATAATATCCATCGTTAATAATTGATCATGAAATTGGGAATCTAACATTTTCATTATTTAATATAAAGCCTTTTTTTAGATCATTGTATTACAATAAATCAAATACATATCCATAAAATCATGAACCATGAGAATATTTGCCAACATAACAAAACATATAGAAATAATTTATTTGTAGGTTATTATATTAGCAACCTATCTTGAAATCCTTTTTTTTTCTTTGAAATTTACTAGCAATCTTTAGCTTAGTTACTACTAATAAATTTAAACTCTGTAGCATTTCTAAAAAACGATTAAGTGAGAAGCAGACAGAAAAGAAGCCAAACGGTTCTATCCTGAACCCTTTTAATGATCCCACATACACCATTTTTCACTAATACGATTTTTTATCCAGCCTGCATCTGCTAAAAATTTCCTTCAAGTATAGTAAATGATAAAAAGCTAGGAGATAATTCAGTTTTCGTCTCCGTTGGGCAACCAGAATAGCGAAAAAATCTCTAAAATAGTTTTCAATTAATTATCTTTAATGAAATTTATTCCTTAATGTAACAATTTAAAATCTGAAACAGATCCAACTTTAAACTAAACATGTTTTAACCCAGAAAAAATTAATTTAAAATGCTCTAGTTGAAGAGTGACTTCCCGTAGAAGCTACATATATTGTACAATATAGTAGACCAAGAAATGATATTCACAATATTGAATAATATTAAATAATATAATATCACTCTACTTGTACAATCTTGAGCAGCATATAGGGTAATCTAGGTTATAACTTATCACAAGTTTAAACTAACTAATATGCATAATAAATAGGTGACAGGTTTTTATCCGTAGCTAAACAATATTGGAAAAACACTCTATCACACAAAACACACAATCTATATAAAAGCTATATCGTATCCCAATTAAAACTGATTAATAAGCAATATAAAAAGCTAAATAAATTACTGGTTTTTATTCATAAACAATCAATATTATAAAAACAATTTAAATCTATATAGAAGCAATATCATAATCCCAATTTAAAACATTAATAGGCAATATAAAATGGTTAATAAATTGCTGGTTTTTATTCGTAACTGCATAACTGTTTTATGCATAACTAATCAATATAATAAAGATAATCTAAATGTAAATAGGAATAATAACGTATCTCAACTTAAAACTGATTAATCTATACTAATATATACATGTGAAAGTTTGGATGTTTGGATAGATGGAATTTCTAATCTGCATTGCATTACCGCAACTGGCTTAGAAAAGTCAGTCATTTGCATTACGCTAGCTGTCATCTGGGAGTGAATCCATTCCTAACTCTGATTGGCTGCTGATATGACGTCTCTTGAAGCTAGAAAGTTGGCAAGCAAATCATACAGGCTTAAAAAAGGGTAACCATTGACCATTTCTGTTTTTGTCTTTGATCTTACTAACGTGAAATGGTTAACTAATGCAAATTATGTAACGTGCATTAAAAAAACCAGTATTTAAATAAACATTTGTCTTGCGTTCATAAACAACCGTCTAAATCGTATTGCTAAATAACCAATCAGAGTTCAGAGTGACATATTCCAGTTTCGAATGCAGACGCCTGTAAAGTTCGCGCTTGACGGTTGTTTTTGCGTTTGTGTTTGCGCGTGATGACAACAGTGTGTTCATTTAAATAAAAAGTTTAAAATTACGTGTATAATATTGTTGTGGCTATCTCAATCTTAGTCAATAAATAAAATGTATTTGGCCTGTTTTAAAGAAATGCGGACTTGATTTGCTGATTTTTTTTATTTGGGGTATACAATGCAAATAAATTGTTTCTACATTTTTTTTTTTTTTTGTTTTTGTCAAATTGTATTGATGTTATATATTTTTCATATACGCTTACTCTTTTAAATGCGTCGTTTTTAGGTTTCATTTTTTTCATTATTTGATAGATTTTCGTACATGTACGTCAAAATTTCTAAGCGAACAGAGTCGCTGGTGATAGCTTGTAAATAATATAAAATGCTAAATAAAGGCAGGGTTTTATTCATAACTAATCAATATTGTAAAAACAATTTAAATGTGTACAGAAACATTTTTTTCAAAATAAATTACGCGTTTTGTTTTGCGTTATTCATATAGACGATTGTAGCCAAGAAAACTTCTAGTATACTTCAATTTTTCTCTTCGCTAATTCTCTTTAACATTTATAAAAATTGTTTATCAAATATTCTAGCATTCACTAAAAATGACCAAAAGTTTAATTAACTTTTCCACATGTTTTGACCCAAAAAAATTCCTAAAATGTTTTTCCATACATTTGATCCACAAACTTTCAAAATTTTTTTCCACCCATTTGAATGTCACAATGCTACCCAACGAAGAATTATCAAAAGTTTTACAGACGTGTACATTATATTGGGTAGAATACTGCCATTGCAATGTTTCTTTTGAAAGTTCAGAAAACATACGATTTAACTATTGTCAAATTTTCTTTATGAAAATGGGCGAGCTTTCTCAATCTTAAAAGGTAGATGAAAGGATACATTTCAAAGCGAATTCTACGAAGTGTGAACGAGATACAAGACCGATTCCTATGAATGTTGGAAATCCTGGTCACCAAGAAATATGAGAGAAATGAAAGAAACTACTTGTGAAATGAGTAATACGATTTTGAAAAGTATTGGAAAAGATAAATCTCCTTTCTGCTAGGGGGGAAAGCAGAACGGATTGCAATAAGGTGATATTAAAGTTTTGGACAGTTTAAGAGTGCAATTGTTAAAATATTATTTTCAAAATGTGAAAAAATCAGCTCCCTTTGGGATTTATTTATATTGTTTATAGGAAAGCAGAGATATGAGTTACATGCATAAGATATTTGATTACTTAAAAATATATTTTAACTGTGCTAGTACATAATTTTTATTTGAGTCTAGCAAATGAGTTTACTTTAAAGACCTTTTAGTTTTAATTTTATTTAGTTTAAGATGTAAACTTAAATAAATTAAAAAGTAAAAAATAAATTATAATCATCACGACTGCTTTTTTAATTAAAAATGATCGAGCATACCTCAAAATGATATATATATATCGAAAATACATTGGCGTAAATGCTCAGCATTATTCTAAAATTGTGAACACATTTTGATAAATTTGTTGGAAATAACTTGTACATAATCCTCTATTGAGCTAAAGTTATTTTTATGAAAAGTAATTTAATCGGTCTTTTCATGTGTGAAACAGCTCCGCATATCAGAATATCAGAGTTTATTTACTATGAGCAGTTCAATTCCTCTGCGAAGGATTGCTGCTAATGAATTAAAAGAACGAATGATGGTACGACAATAGCGACGACAGGGCATATTTCCGAAAGAATGAATCGAATCATATGAATAAAAGATCAAATCATATGAATCATGAAACGAGGCGCTTCAGATTCTGAATAGAGACACAAAGACAACAAACGGACATATTTGAGAAATGGAGAGTCGTTGGAATGAATGGAATATGAATCACTCTGAATCAGTATGATCATGGAATGCAGTGTCTAAAACTCACCTCGAATCTGTGATATCAAGACTGTGGCAGAGGTTCCAAAATGAATGAAATTTTAATAGATGATCAGTACTAGATTGGCAAGGAATCACAACAGTTTCATTAAGATCGTTACCAACAATAACTGTGCTAAGCCAGATAGACAGTCGTGCTACTGAGTGTATTGCTTACAACCACAGCAAGTGTACATATTTCCTGAAAAAAGTTTGCTTTCTTGAGGTTTGAACATCAGACAATTGGGTCTGTAGCCGTGTAACATAACCGCTAACAAAAGTGTAACTCTTGTCCTGAGGTTATTATTTGACTTACGAGCTTCCCCCTCCATTGCGCCACCTTAAGTGAATTGGTAATAAGGTGAGCGCTGTTATCGCAACAAATGTTCTTAATCACGCCCAGTTTTCATGGCAGGCGACGAATAATTTTATCACGCCAAGCGTTATGGCGACTTTTGTAACTAGTAGAGGGCGTCACAAAGGTCGTGTTTTTCAATTTAGAACCAGAGTCATCAGGTTGGATCCCGAGATCAATGGCTCTGTAACCTCGTAACATAACAGCTAAACAAAAGTGTATACTCATGTCCAGAAGTTGTTATCAAGCTTTTGAACTTACCATTACAAACTGCTTATATGATGTTTGATCATACTTATGTCAATATCTAGTACTTTGCTTTTCCCTCACATGCAAGTAAAGCACTCTCGTTTAATCTAGAATTTGGAGCAATAGATGAATGTGATATTCTTTGATGAAATTGCTTTCATAAAAACTGTGTATTTTATAAGCGAACGATATGGCGAGAAATTACAACTCGTATCCTCTAGAAAAATCACTGAAGTCATGGCTTTCCATAAAGTATGTTATGGTGTGTACAGGAATCCTAGACTACGGTAGAGCAGATCTTATTATCTTCAAGGCTGAGTCTGAGAGCGATCCTTATTCTTACAAATTTTCGAGATGGTCTTAGTTTATTGTTATCGGGTGAATCTTACGGACAATTTACCTGAAAATGTAAATATACAATACATTTCAGGGGAGACTGACTCACCTGAACGTAATCTTAACGAGCATGTGGGGGATATTCTGAGGTAAAAAATTGTGATACATCTGTATCCATGAAGTTCTGTTCCAGAACTGTATGTAAGGTGCAAAAACAATTTTCCGTCTGGAAGGTTAACCATAAAAAATAAAATTGCATAGTTTCTAATCTGTGCGTTTTATCTTTGTAACTTAATTATGCATGGCTAATATGAGTCCAAAAGGAAGTTTCATAACAAATTTCACTTATTAAGAAACATAGCAGATCTTTTTTGCAATTTTTAAAGTAAATGATAAAGAATTCATGCAAACATATTTTATGTATATGCTAAATGTGCAAATTCACCCTGGCATGTTTTGCAACTAACTCATTGTAAATATAAGCAAATACACGAAGTTTGTTGGTGCGTAATGATGAATAGCACAGCAACAGTTGTTTAGTTCTATTTTGTAGCTGACTGTCTCAAAATGAAGTTCCAAAAACCAATCGAAAGTTATTGATTCGGTTCGAAAAGATTATTTATAAATGAAAGGAATTAGTGAAATTACTAATAAACTAAATTCTGCAGGGCAATATATTACTGAAAGATACGATGAGCTACAAGCATTTGAGGATAATCAATCCGGAAGAACCTGAGAAGTTAAATCGCTTGCATGAGAGAAAATCGTAAATAAGGTAAAAAGTAATCCATGAATTATTGCACCTCAACAGGCAGCTAATTTAATGCTTGATTACAACATTAAAGTCACACCTCAAATGATAAAAAATATTACTTAAGAAGAAGTTTTTAATTTACCGGTAATATTACTTTGAAACAGAAAACAGTGTCTAGAGTTTGAAAGGAAACGTATAAGCAAGCTTCCATCATTTTGATAATCGGTCATATTTAGTAATGTATTAAAGTCTAATATCCATGAGTCAGATAATTAACTTACTGAAAAAACCCAAAGCGGCATATGTTAACTAAGAATTTATGTGGAACTGTGAAAGTCGGCTGTTGGAGGATTCTGGTGTGTGTATGTGTGTGTAGGGGGTATATGAGTGCTGCTGGTGTCGAAAACTTATGTTTTAAAGAAATAAATACAGATATGTAAATGTATCTTGCTATTCGATAACAATACGTTTTAACCAGTGCAAGAAAAATGTCTCTTGGAACGGACTTTACTTATCAATACCTCCAAGATTTATAAATTCTGACTCCATTATTTTAAACAACTTCATATCTTTCCCCAATCTCAATATTTAACATTTAACTTAAGGAGTCTGTAGTAAACTAAAAAATAGTACACAAAGAACTAGTTTGAATTTCAATGGGCATTGAGGACATTTAAAACAATATTTCTACAAAAATTACAAGAAAAATTTGTGGGTTTCTACAACGCCTGAGAAAAGAGATAAAAACCAAAATATATCATTAAATATAATTTGGTCTCATGAAAAAGATTTACCATGTACGTTGCAAATATGGAAGCTTTTTTTTATCTCTTATTTGTCACGTTTTTACTTTCTTTCTACTTAAATATTATTGTTTTCCCTAATTTGTCCTTTATAACATTCAGAAATAACAATCAAAACTGCGATAAACCAATTATCAAATTTTCATTTCATTACAAATTATTTTGAGTCAAAATTTAGCTGTCATACTGCTTACGGAAAATTTTCCCCTTAACTTCTCCCTTTTTTCAGGCCACAACACAGCTATAAAATCAGAGCTATAAAACAAAATAAAACAGATGATAAGCTCAAAACAGCTATAAAATAGATGTTAGAAATTATTGTGCAGGATAAGTAGGAATAAGATTCAACCATACACTTTGATCAATTACAATACCTATAAATTTCAATTTTCCCAACTAAAATATAAGTTCCTTATTTGGTTATTTTCTGTCAAATTATCCATCTTATGTAATGAAAATAATTATTAATGTTTTTTTTTTATTTTTCTTTATTTTATAATAATTTTACAGTCTGGAATCTTGTTTTTCCCACTCCAGCATATATTTATTTTATTATTTTTATAATAATCAATTTTTTAAAATTTGATGCCCGAGTGTATGCCTAATAACACCATAAATCTAATACTATAATACGAGGAATGGTTGTCAAGTCGAAAATCGCCCCAGAATTAATAAACTCCGGTAAACTTGGGGGTCTGGGGTTTTTGGCCACGAGGAATCGATTGGCGCCGGTTTTGAAGCGCTACGGTCCAGCAGTTCGGAGTTACTGATAGGATATTTTCAAACTTTATTAGTTCGCCATAATGGCTACTTAAATTTTCAAGCGGTAACGTGCTGCCATCAATAGCCAATATGGTGAACTAATAAAGTTTTACGTTTATGCTGTTATAAGTTTATAATATGTTTCTTATGTATGTATATATGTTTGGTTTTTCTAAATAAATTTGTCAAAAATATTGAACTTCAACACACTTCAATCTTTACCTTTACTTTACCTTTGTATAGAACAGTTCCCTTTCCAAACTCTAACTTTGTTTAGAATAGTTTACAATGGTGCACTTTAACCAGTTATCTTTTCACCAATGGTTTCACAAATTTTCTTATGGCATGTATTGTTTTGATAAATCACAATTGAAAATTTAAATCTACGAGTTAGCTTCGATACCTGTTTTCTCCGAGCGGAGCTCGGTCCCCCGCTGGTAGTTATGAAATGAGCTACGAGATGAGTATTAAATAGGTGATGGTGTAATAATGCCCTGTTAAATTATTTATTATTGTAGAAGCAAGAAAAGCAAGTTTATAACCAAACGATTAATTTAAAGTATAATATTTAGTGAGAAAATTTGAAATAAAAGTTTTTATGGTATTTTATAGCTGAGCTTCATTAATTTACAGAGAGAAAAGAAACAAGCCCATTTGTGAATATATTGGTCTGAAAATAATAATTTTATTTAATGGAAGAGCACTCTTAACAGAACATAAAATTGCTTTTTACGTTAATAAAATCTTCATCAAAATAAGTATTCCTTAATCTCGAGGGAACTGGTGACTTTTTTAACGATTGCAGAAACTGATTATGTTCAAAAAATTCGATTATTTTTATTATGCTGTCATAAATTATATTTTATCTTTATTGCAAATCTATTCAAAATACCCATTGCTTAAAAAATACAAAAAATCTTCATTGAACATATATGTAAATATAAATAAAGGAGATGTCTGTTAGAAAAAAAATATTTTGCTCACTTTTATTTGGAATCAAAAATAATTTTTAAAGGAGTAATATTTTTTTTTCAATATTCAAGCAAAATAAGAACCTTTAAATAATTATTGTTCTTTATTTATTTCCATAAATTATTTATTGCGTTATTTTAATTTCAAAATTTCTGAGTACGACTCATAAGAAATGTCCAAGAGCTTCATCACACTTTTCAAAACGCTTTTAAAAATGGTTAAAGAGTTTAATTACTGCTTATAATTCAAATATTTCTCTGAAATAAAGGCTGTCTGTTTAATAGAATTAATCATAATACCTTGAAATAAAATTAGTTATGAAAGTTTGCTTGATAATGGGGCATGTTAATTTCTCTTACATCTTTGAAATTCATGCTTGTTGTTAATAGAGAAAATGTTTTTTTTTTTTAAAATTATTTAAAGGACAAATCCCTTACTATGCATAAAATTATAATTACTTCGAAATACATTTTTCAAAATTCTCAAGCATTATATATAAAAAAAGATTGTGAATTTTATATATATATATATATATATATTGGGTCGTTCGGAAAGTAATTTCGTTTTTTCCTGACAAAGGATTTAATTGCATTTTTCGCACCCAATTTCATACTTAAACCGCAAAATCATTTTATGTTTTAAGAGCTGATATAGCAAGGCTTGAGTGTGAAAAAGTGCAGCTGATTCTTCGCAGTAGTTTTTGGATGGTGCCCTTTTAAATATGGGGAGCAATAAACAGCATTTTCGTCATTTTTTTTCTTTTTTGCTATAAAAGGTAAAAATGCTGTTCAAGCCAGAAATAAATTAGCCAATATGTGTGGAGAAGATGTGTTAACAGTACATCAGTACCAGAACTGATTTGCAAAATTTTTCCTTCAAATGAGGAGGCCAAAAACCACCTCGATCAGTTTTTTTTTACAGCAAAGACCAAAACTTTTATGAGCGTGTAATCATGTTACTACCAAAAATATGGCAAAAGGTATTAGACCAGAATGGTAATTTTATAATTTAATAAATAATTTATTCATTAAACTAAAATTTCTTTTCATTTTGACAAAAAAAAAAACGAAATGACTTTCCGAACAACCCAATATAAGAATATTTAATTCAAAAGTTATTAAATAATAAATGAAGATAAATAAAATATTTGCCTCCACTATAAATGAGAAACTCAACAGTGAGGAAGTCAACCATATTTTACTTCCTAATTGCTGCGAAAATTGGCATTTCAGACATTAAACTTATATTCCCCCAGGGAAATCAACACATCATTTGAATAAGTAATATATCTTTATTTTCGTATCTGCCTTCACAGAAGCGCTGCTTTTGCAGTCTTGAATTATTTATGCTAATCGATTACTTTACTGAAAAGCTGCAGTTTTTAGACAGCTTAATCTAAAATAAGGTATACATTTATATTGCTTCGAGGGATATATATATATATATATACAAAAAAATACGAAATTACTTTCCGAACAACCCAATATATATATATATATATCTTCTGGATTACTTCTACGAGGGTTCCTTGATTTTTTGGGGGTTGGGGAGATATA
>JAPMOQ010042499.1:0-12641 GCA_026543055.1 Argiope trifasciata
TTCGGTTACGAGACTGACGTTCTACCATCTATGTTTCTATGTATTCAAATTCATACATTGGATGTAAACTTTTGTTTTATCTATATGAACGCAAATATTATTCTAATAATGTAATTAATTAATTCTAATAATGTTTCTAAACAAATTTTAGTATAAATCCTTGAATTTCGAACTTAAATTGGTGCAACTCGATTAGCCTGCGTGATGAACATCTTAATATTTGAATTATTTAAATATTCATCATTTCCTCAACGTGATTTGATGATAATTCATACATAATTTGTTGTGCTTACCAACTTAAAAATATTCAATATCTGATGTATTAAAGGTTTGAAATGTAAAGGATATATAAATAATTAACCGAGTATTTTCAGAGCTTTTTGGTTGCCATCGTTATTCCAGAGAGAGAAACAGTAATGCCGTGGTGCAAGGAAAATTTAAAATGTGATTCTTGGAATGAAATTTGCAACCATCCTGTGAGTAGAATGTAATTTAACCACTTAATTTTTTTTTGTTTTTCATTTATATATTTTCTTTGAAATATTTCTTATTCTCACAATTTTGGTAGTTAATTAGAATTGAAGCTCAAAATCATGCATGCATAATTTTTTCTTAAACTTAGCTAATTAACGAATATTAAGAGCTTTTTTTGCAGCAAATTTGAATGCTATGTTGTGTTAGAGTAATTTGCTTTATTCCACAAAATATTACAATATAAAAAAAATTCCATTTCAGTTTATAATTTGTTTTGGGAAAACAGCTGACGCTTAGTTTTTTTCTAATCTCAACATGTGAATTTACCAGTTGTTCGATCTATATATATGTAATAATAAGAGCATGATAAAGTGAGAGACGTAAGCTTTCCAAAAACAAATGAGCTATATGTCTATAAAAATATAGAATATACAAATGATTTGAAGAAGAAATCATTAAGAGAGCAAGTTACACAAAATATTAAATTCTAATTTAATAAGGCTGCTAGTGTACAGTAAAGTTGGAGAAATTATGTTGATTAATTAACGATGTTTGCAAACTGGCGTACTGAAAATTCGTCCGATTCGTCGAGAAAGGTTAATTTCAATTTATTGCTATTGCAAAATTTAATTTGTAATGCGGCTAAGAAATGGAAAACGAAACATTTAATGACGTGTATAGAAATCAAACACTTTCATATAAAATAAAAAAGCGAAATTAGTAATGTAATTGTGAATGAAGGATTATATCAAGATTTTATCCCACAGAGGCAGAGACGTATTTGGGATTTCTTTTAAATTTCAGTTAATGGGAAAAAATGTATACAAATGGTATATCCAGAGCACCGAGTGTTCAAACGAAATAAAAATTCTGAGAATGGGACCAGTGTGAGAGGGTTAATAGACAATTTTGGATTTTGATAATTATTTAAAATTAGTCCGCCCCTATCCACCAATTATATTGCAGGAAACACAGGTTCTCTCGTTATCGAGCTCATCAAATGTTCTAACTGAATTTGTCCTTGGATACACTCCAACAAGCTTAAGTATATTCAATTATCCTATAAAACGTTTCTTAAAATATATTACTGACATAAATACCCTTAATCTGAAGATTCAGAGCTCAATAAAGACATGTTTAAGTACAAATTTCCGCAAAATACTGTTAAAACTCACATTGACATTTTGTGTTTTTCTGTGACAAATATTTTCCGTATTTAAAACTAAATTTGTGTTTATACAAATTTTAAACATGTTTTGACGCCTTTAAATCGGTATTTCTGATTATTTAAATATCTACATCTGGTTTACCGATCAATACGAAAATATTAATATATTGAGTTTGAATGATCGTAGAGACAAAAGTAAATCTGATTTGGATAGCTCAAAGAGTGGTCTACCTCCCAAAAATTGTTATGCTTTGCGAAAATTGACCTTTTCAAAATGTTCGGATACCTTAAATACATATATAAAGATTTATTACATTTAAACAAAATATACGCCAAGTAAATTGGAACCAATGAAAAGATAAGTTTTTGAGTTTTAAGGTGAATAATTTTGCACATCTTCTACATTTATGCACCATTGTGTAAAAAGGCCAAAATGTCACTTAATTTTAATTAATTAAAATTTCAAAAAGAAATCGCTTTAAGAGGACATTCCTACCCTATTAAGTTTATATTTATTGAAGTTTTGATAGCTTCAAGTCAAACGGTCTGGCCCATAAAATGCAATGTACAGACACTTAGACGCACTAACACAGACGTATGCAATTTTTTTTTTTAAATTATTATGAGTAGATGTAAAAATGCGAAGATTATTTCTGAAACTTCACAAAACTATTTTTCAATTTATTACATTTTTTTCGGTATATAGACAATCAAGAAACTTATTTTGGAAGACATGTTACGACTAGGAAAAGAAACTGGACTTCATTCATTTGAACAGGTAATTAACTCTAAAAATATTTAAAAAAAAAAAAAAGAAAATATGTGTAGTTCTGAATAGCAATTTTATTTCTTCTTTTTTCCAATTATTAACCTTTAGGACTAATAATAACTGCACTCACAATCGTTAATAAAATTATAGACTGATTAGACTAAATAAAATTATAATACTAACTTTCAATAATGAGGATTTACATGCATAAAACTATGAATAATGTGGCTATTTTCTCTGTTCAGCTTATTGAAAGGAAAGACTAATAGTTTCTTTCGATCGCCCTTAGAATTACTCATTCTGAAATTCTTGATTAGCAGTTAAGTTAGTTATAACGCAGTGCTTTTTTTTATCACAATTAGAAAATAAAATTACCTGAATGAGATTTATTAATTTTCAAAAGATTAATTTCATGGGGGAGGAGATGAAGCATGCTTATCAGTCTACTGTATCCAAACAGAAAAAAATATTGACACAACATTTGTACAATCTTTATGGTTACGATCAACACTGAATGTTTCCAAGTGCACATTTTGCTATTACCATTAACATTTCTTAACGATTATGAACTATTTATGAGTCGTGTTTCAAGTTATATGTGCATCTGGCTTGTTGCAGCTTAGCACTAACCAGAACTTCTTGAATTATGTCAGTTTTGTTCTGTTTCGAAAAATAGTTAGATACTAAAACAGTCGATTAACTTGCTCCTTGCCAGTCGGATATTGTAAAGGCTTTAGGGTTGATGGATGTATGATGAAATTACGAGAGAAATTCATCTACGAGACAAGATATGCTCTGAAGGCCTCAAAATGCAACTCATTTTATTGAACGCTATATTCTCATATTTCTTAATAAGCTTGATAATTGGTAGATATTCGCAGTCTGTCCTAGAATGAAATATATTTCAATGCACATCTTCACTTTTTCACCCTTTTATCATCTATCTAAGTAATCAAAAAAGAATAACTTCGCTAGTAACATATTTAACATTTGCCTATTTTATTATTTATTTTAGCAACTATCTACATTTCCTAGAGTTTGAGATTTAAATATTATGAGTGATTTGAAATAGCACATAAAAGGGGAGAGTTGATTAAATTGCGAAATATTTAATATGTAAGAGTTTTTTCATTACCAGTTCATTAAATATGAACAAATACCTTGAAGAATATCTTCTTTAAGTCTATAATTTCAATGTGCAGGCAAATATATTACGAAAATACTTTTTTGATGCAAGTATACAAAAGAAAGCTAGGAGCCTAAAATAAAATATTCAAGCGAAAGGCAGCTGAATAATCTAAAGCAAGCTAAATTTCATTAACAAAAGTATGCTAAAACCTCAATTCATGAAAAGAATTCGGAAATTGTGAAAAGTTATAATCATAAAATATAAGAAAACAAATTACGACAAAATAAAGACAAAAAAGACAAAATAATAGCATTAAAATTCACTATATCGTAGAATTCTCACATTTATTGCGCCTCTTTTGTCTTATATTCTGAGAATATTTGACAGCATCAGCACATTAATTGTTAATAAAAACAAATGTATCAGTAAAATTGTTTTCTATATATTTATATTATATATTTGCCTTTTTTTCGACAGGTGAAAGCCATATATTGCCATCCGGAAGTTTTGACTTGTGAAGCTGGGTTTCTTACTCCGACATCAAAACTGAAGCGAGATTTTTGCAAGAAATACTTTGAAAAAGAGATTGAAACTTTATGTAGTAATTATAACGAATACATTTAAAATATTCTGTATATTTTAATATTCAGGTGTAGAATTATGTGTGTTTTTCCTTTTCTTTATACAAAATAAATAACAATGTATTTTTTTCTCCAGTTCTGACAAACGTAATTGATATAAGAATTGGATTTCGTTGTCTGAAAAGAAAGAAAAAAAATATTATTTCTTATTTCTTTGTAGTTTTGTTGCTTTGGTGATCATTTGGTTTCTCAGGTATATTGACGATATTTAATTTTATGCACAAAATTTGTTAAAAAAATTATGTAAAAAATCGCATGTGCAAAATTTTGACGTTCATAATTTCATACATGAAACATTTTAAAACATTATATTATAAAATACATTAAAGTTGTCATATTTTAATAATTTTACAGCTACTCTATCTAGTAAGAAAATAAATTTTCCTAATTGAATCTTATCGTATGAAATTTTCTAATTATTATATTAAAACTAATTGCATTTTTCTTGGTTTAGTTTATAAAGCTTTCCCATGCAAATTTAACGTAATCGTCCAAGTTAAATTTTAATTTTACTTCGTGTGAGATAAATTGTTGGGAAATTTGCTAAGAATAACTTTAAAAGCTGATTTTAAATAGAAAATTAATTTATGTTCGGTTATAATTATTATAAAAAATTAGTATCATTGAGAAGTTAATGTTTTGAATTTTAAGATGATGCAAGAATAGTTTTTATGCTGTAATATTTTCGAATTTTATAGTGGAAAAAAGCTAATATGTGGTTAAGTTTTTAATTAATTAAAATTCAAACAAAAATTAAAAAAAAATAACTCTGAGTTGCATATTCTTATCCTTTACAGTATACAAGTGCCAAGTAGGGTAGCTGTAAGTAAAACGACTTAGCAAAGCCTCAACCTACACACACTTTCTTCTTTAATATACGCAAAGTAGGAGCTTGGCTTGATTTGGTTTGGAATTTATTAACACAAGAGCAATCCTTATGTTACATATGGTTAAAAATAGACCCATGACGGTAAAAAGAATATATAAAAGTAAAGAACACATATTGCATGAAACAAAAAAAAGTTAGTTCAAATGACATTTAAAAATAAAAACATAAAGAACACAGCTCTTCAAAACAAAGTATCAAAACAAAATAAAACAGTAAAACACATATTAAATATTTATAAATTTTAAAAAAATTTAAAAATATTTCGCTGGAGTTTTTTTTAATTTAGTAAATCTTACAAAATTAGAGATGATGAATCGAAAAAACAACTGTTCAAAGGAATTAAAAGTTGGTCATTTGATCATCTTCAAAGCAATATTTTTAGAATACATTATTAAATTTGTTTCGAAGTAAGAGGACATGTTATAATTACTAAAAATATTATTGAAGAAAAACTTCAGCTGCCGTAAAAATGATTATAGATTTGGCAACTATACATTTTTATTAACTTTTAATGAACTTCCAGTTCTGGTAATGTTTTGTTTGTAAATATGTTATTATTATTTCTGAACTTTATAAGCCCGCTTACGAACTGTTGACGATATAAGCCGAGTGTGCAATAGCTTTTGAAGGTAAAAGTTTGTGAGCAACCGAGGGCAGAAGATTTCTAGCTCATATGAAAATGACATACATACACTCACTTGCACAGCCCCTTTTTACAGAGGGGCTTTTCACACACTTCATAGACAGAACGCAGGATAAAGAACAATAAGGCCTAAATCAGCTCTCAAATCCCGGAGACTCAGATCATGGGGAAGACTGGCTACACCAAGACCAGAATGTCAGCGTTTTTAAATATAAAATATTCTAATGAAAAGAAATTGTTTTACTTACATTAAAACGTAACAGAACTAATCTTTCAGACACATCATTTGCTCAATTTTAATTATAATGCGTGCAATACCGTACTGCATCTAGATAGCTAAGTTTTTCAATAATTATAAAAAAAAACAATTTTATAGGAAACAGTCTAAATTTCGGGAAAATTACATATTTTGAGGTACAGGATTTAAATTATCTGTAGATTTTATTAAACTCTTCTAATATTCTATGAAAAAAATTGTCGCTGAATTGCAAATTATATTATTTATAGATACGAAAAGCATTAAACATATCAAAATATTTAACAATTAAAATATTTTTTTCCCAAAACCTGATAGATATTATTGCTTAGACATTTTTCATTTGAAAATTCAGCTCCAAGTTGTTGTTTCAAAATTTAGAGTGCAATGGCAAACAGGAAAATAAAAACCTTACATTAAAAAAGTCTTACATTACATAAAAAGAGTTGCAATGTACACCCATAGGTCTATAGGTTTAAACTTTCAAATTACAGTTTCTGCCTGTAAGTTTTAAGCAGAGTTAATTTTTTTTATTATCTCAAGTAAGCTTGAATGAACCGCAGGTTAATTTGTTATTGCAAGACAGCACAGTAAAAACTGATTTGAATTTCTGTTTGCCTATAGATTGAACTGAGTAATCTGTGAACTAGAGCATTTTAATAAATTAATGTTTTTAAAAATTCCTCTTTGCAAATTGGATGGGAAATGGTGATTCTTTTTCATCGAAGTTAATGACATATCTTAGGAGAAAAATAATTAATATGGATATTATTGTAGTCCCAAGTATTTATTATTTTCATATATCAAGATGTTTATTGCCAAACAAATTGGGTACCTCTAAATAAATATCCCTGTCTAACAAAATGTAGCTCTCTTTATTCCTTTATTCAATGTAATTAAGGCAAGATTATAACACAATCTTCAAGAGACACTCAAATTGGACATTCTTAGCAAGAAGAGTAACAGCCATATACTTAGTCTGTTGCTTATCTTTAATTTGACATTTCATAACGATTACATAATCTGCTGTTTGAATAATATTTTTGCATCAACTCTGTTCATCCTAGAAGCCGGCATTGTCAAAGAATCGAAAATTAAATATTTAGTTATTCCGAAATAACAAACAAACTACAGACAACAGAATAACAGACAATTTTATTTTCATCGTCTTAAATGAAAAAATAAATAAATAAAGATTTTTTAAAATCATACCTTTTATTTTGTCGTATAAATTTTTATAAATTTTTAATCAGTTTTATAATTGTTTTAAGTAAATTTTCCAAAGTTATATTTCATCTTTGCTAATAATAAAGATGAATGTATGCGTGTGTGTATTGGTACTCAACTGAAGGTCTTGATGGAGAATTCGTCGAACAGTGGTGTCAGAAATTCACAGAACAGCTGAGTGTTTGCGAGCTGAACGCAGAACTGACTACCTCACTCTTTTGACATTTTCCGGAGATCTGGTGGTCCGTTAATGTCCACTTCTGGGTTTAGAGACACTCCTAAAATGAGTCAACCCACAAAAGAATCGAATTACGGCCAGAAACGGGTCTGTGAGGAGGAATTTCAAAGCGAGCTTGGAAGGAACGTTGCGTAGCAACAAATGAGTGAACGTTAGAAAAGGAGCTCTCGACGGCGAAGGCCCACTGTTTTCTAGATTAGAACATGATGGAAACTGACTTAATGAGAAACAAACTTTGGGACTTTCACCTCCAGTAGCGCTACCTATCACCCCTTTACCCACCCTCGTCTAAGTAAGTTTATCTGGCGCACCCTGTATTTATGCAACTTAAAGAACGAAGAAAAATATGAGGTTACTATATAGCCAAATTTAGAAGATAAATGGAGAATAGTGCAATGATACCATGGAATTCTTCCTTACTAGAGAAGTTTATAAATATAGTGAAACCCATAATATTTTTTTAAATAGCAAGCTCCAATGTCTGATAATTTGATGGAGTCATACATTTGAATTTTTATAAAATTGATTTAAATGAAATTAAATATAACCAGCATCTGAAGTGACGTAGATTGTTGCAAATGCATCTGGTATAAAATAAAAATAAAAATGAAACTTCACCTTTAAGAGCGCATGGAAAAAATTAGCCTTTATCATCATATTGCTATCTTGTTGGTGAAATTAAATTAAATCTTCATGAAAAGTCTTTAGATTATTAATTTAACAACCTTATAATATTTAAGGTCAACATGGTTTATATATCCTTTTTTTTGGCAACATTAGTCCTATGAACTCAGAACTGTTAAGGGATTAAATATAGGATATTATATCTTGAGTTCCAATTTAATAGTTTCTAAACCACTTATGATAAGTATATGTACCTAATAGCAAAAATGGTCGAAATATAGAAAATAATTTTATTTTACTTTGGATGAACCAATAAATGCCTGAGAAATTACAACTCCAACAGATTCTTGTTAGAGTTATTCGCATAATAAGAGAATTTTCTATAAGACACACATTTACTTTTATTATTCTTCGAGATATGTTTTGATTTAAAGAAAATAATTTATGAAATAATTTGTGAATATTTTATAAATTTTTCTGTTTTTATTTTCAAATACATTAAACAATGTGGTGCTAGATTCCCCATACCTTTAAACAGAGTATTATATAGATATAAAAAAGGTCCATTTTTTGTGTAAGCTAATAACTTTTCATTATAAATTGCTGAAAATATATCATTGTTCCTCTATTTCAGTAGAATTAATAAGCATCGATATATTCCTATTCATTACTCTACTAAATATTTAGATTCTTTACTGTAGCCGAAATTTGGCGACTTTTTCTGTAGTCCTGAGTTTTTTTACTTTTATTTTAATGATTTTCTGAACAACAACATTCACCAGAATTGTGACAGATGTAAAGGATGCGATTATCTTAAATAAGTCTGGAAAGCTGTAATATCATTGGAACATCAGCAGTCATGAAAGATAAAAGTAATTTTGATCCTTTTTAGGCTATTCTTTATTATATTCACATATTTCCTTAGTTCTAAAAGTTCTTGCAGGTGATTTCATAAAAATCTTTGGTAATATACTAATCTTCGTGTCACATTTATTGTTTTGTGGACTCCATTCAGGAGTAGCCTTGCTGACTAACAATCTGTTAGTATCTTCTGGTGTTATTTCTTCGAATTGATGACGGAGAACTCATTTTGACGACAAACCTTCAATCTTCGATTGTAGTGTAAATATCATCAACTTCCAAATTGCGTAAATATCAAATATTTTAACCTAAAATAGAACAAGTTGCTTTTATGTAATATATCGCTGTAAATAAACGAATTGTCTTAAATTTATTGTCTTATTTGATCTGTCAGGATCAAGACATTACAAAATAATAGTTGTAGTAAAAATGCTAAATTCCCATTACAAGGTAATATTTTGTTACTATTGTACTCCGATGTCATGTAAAGCTCTCTCTAGCATGGCAAGCTCATTAGACGGTATGCGAGAATGTTTTGGGAAGATAATTCCCGTTTGTTTTCCCTTTCTTTTCCTTTTTGATTGCTTCTTTTTTTTTTCTAGTACCGTATAAATTCCAGTTTCTTTAAATTTGGATTTTTTTAATAAAGTCTGTTTTGTTATAAAGAAAGATATGAAGTCTTTTGAAATTCCAACCTGTTGAGTTCCTAAAACTATGATCTTAATATATGTAAAAATGGAAATTTCAAACTTTTTAATCCCAAACCGAATTGTTCTAATAAAGAAAAATTTTACACAAATAAATAATAAAATTTGTTTTTATGATTTTTCAAAGCATTCTTTTAGAGATTTATTAATTTTCATCTTACAGATGCATCTTTATTTGATATACAGACTGTGTTTTAACGGTATTCTGCAGACCAGCAAACCAAATACATGCAATCAAATTTGGCACAAAAAGCTGTGGAAAATGAGAATTTAGACATTAAAACGAGGTTTATTTTGAAAATCTTTTAAATAGGAATTTATGTGTTGAAAATAAGCAATAATTTTGTTATAAATTTCAAAAATCTAACTGCCCGAATTCAATTCTTGTGTCACTTTGGAAATTTTTGATAATTACCCCGGTTATATTTCAGTACAATTCTTTTGTTAATAACAGAAGGATTGTTTTAAATTTATGTTATGAATATGTATTAAAGTTTAAAACTAAAATTATGAATATGTATTAAAGTTTAAAACTAAAATTATGAATAATTTTTAGCACTGTATCTTATTGTTACAATCAATTTCAAACCGATTTCATTGCGTCTTCAAACATTCAACCGCATAATTTCCGTCTGTTGCTGAAAACTGAGATTTTAGTTTAGTTTAGTTATATTAACGTTCCGTTTTAAAGCACCACGAGGTCTATTTTGGGACGGACCTCGTAATTTTGAACCACGGCCAGTTAACGAGGACGATACCTGAACTGGCACACCCCTCTCCACACCACACCACTCCAACAGGAAGACGTTTGGCCTGGCAGATTTAACGTGCAAGAGACCCCATCAGACGATGGCTATTCAGTGGAATCGAGTCTCGAACCTGAAACCCTCTAGTTCCGAAGCCGAGACCTTATCACTAGGCCACCGCGGTCGCTGAAAACTGAGAAAGATTCCGATCTCAAACTGCTTACACGTGGGATTAAAAACTTAATTTCGATTTTCTATTTTCTACCTCATCGAAATTTCGATATTCTAAATTAGTAATTTCTTTTACATAGAAAAAGTATTAAAAATCATAACATTTCACTCAAAATAGATCTGAGGGGAAATAAAACTGATGCCATTTGAGTTTGTAATTTTTGATTTTAAAATGAGATCAGAAATATTTCCGGAATTTCTTACAAATGTATGCATGTAGTTTCAAAACGAAAATTAAAAATGCAAAAAATATAATATTTTTTAATTTGAACTTCGATTGTTTTAGAACGCTGGAAAACGGTACAGACGTAGGAAATCAAACTGTAATGAAGCTATCACCAAGATTCTTAAATATTTTGCAATCTTCATTTTTGTCACCAAAGTCGCCAAATGGCCGGAGTGGTCTTTTTTTGCCAAGGCCATTTGTTAGACATCTGTTCAGTACATTTTTATATAAGTTTCTTCCTTATCATGAAATAAAATTTCTTGAGAAGCAATATTAGAAATTATTTATATTTCTAACATATCGCTGATAGATATCAGAATCATGGAAAAAAAAAAGAGAGGAAATATCATGGACAAGAATATTCAAATGGCTTAAAAGATTAACAACCTCTTCCGGCTGTGGTCATAATATTAAGAATATTTATTGAGCCAAATAAAATATTAATTAACTACAAATTATCACAATAACAAAACAAATAATTTAAAAAAAAATGAGTAATAATTTCTCACCAAATGGAAAATGTGTTTGTATATTGGCTTTTTATGACTTTTTTTAAGAGTCTAAATGTTTAACTTCCATTATTGCCCATCTTTTAGCAGTCTATAATTAAAAGAGGGGAAATACTAGTTCAACTACTTTATTACCAATATTAATAAGTCTTTATGGTAAAAACCAATATTGAATACTGACAAATGCACAATTCTTTACTGCATAAATGATACACAACTTCATTATAAAATATTTATCTGTTTTATTCTCCACAATGATACATTTTTCTTGCTGTACATTTATTTGTAGCAAGACGCATATTCAACTCTTGTTTGAAAATATAAACATTGGTCAATTTAAAACAGCCCATGGCTCCATCTGGTGGAAAATCAACACATTTAAAAAGAAAAGAGCTGTAATTGAAAAGACATGGAAACTTATTTTCCATCATTTATCATAAAGGAGAAATTATATCAAATCATTTTAAAATCCAATCCAAGTGAATAATATTGAGGATTAATCTACAAATGGTCAGATATTTAACTGAAAATTCTTATAAAATTTTTTTGTTATAAAATGTTAAATTTTTTTTGATAGCATTGAAAATATTAAATAAAAAAAATTCCTCATAATAATGATATCATTCATAAAGTATTCAAAAATACACTTCTTCGAATCATATTAAATTTGCGAATTATTTTTTTATCTTCTGACTTAAATATTTCTCCAAGGGCTCAAGAACTGTTGGGATTACCAACTACCAATTGCTACCAACATTAAGTAAACCGAGTAAAAAAAATATTATTACTAGATATATTATGCATGCAAGTATAATGGAAATTGCTATTCATTAACAAATTTACTTCTTCATTTTCCCCTATTCACCTATTCATTCAAGTCATGAATCCGTTGTTGAAGGTAAATTCTCCAGTTTAGCTATAGCAAATATTTCCGTTGACTTGTCTTGGCTAATAACAAGTTATGGTCTCAAGAACAAATTCATAAATTCCCCGCATATATTTTTCCCAATTGCGTCATTTCCATTATTCATTTGCATGTACAAGACAGAAATTTTATTTTCCCTGCTAACCCATTTGCATCATTTGAAAATATGAAAAAAAGGCCCATATCACGGAATTTTTTTAATTTCATATTTAGATGTAAAATTGTATAAAAGTAGCAAAAAAAAAACAAACATTTTTGAGCATTATTTGTTAGTAATTTTGCTCAGTGTGGTAATATTTTAAATGTGGGATGCATATAGGTATATAGTATATAATATGAATATTGTATATATCATATTATATGCTTAGCATATAATAT
>JAPMOQ010042510.1:0-62561 GCA_026543055.1 Argiope trifasciata
AAACAAGCCTTCTCTCTTAATAGTGGCATTCATCTCGCCAAGCGGACCGGAGCGGATGAAATTCATATTCTTTCGCTTGGCGATTTTTTGGCGATGCGGCTTGGCTTTTGCGGAGTCTCATTCGTCAAATGAAGGATTTCTGAATAAACTCTTGGTGTAAATTCCATTGAAATGAATGGAGTCGTCAGTTGATAATCGGATTAAAGTAATGGAGATCTTTAAGTGGGCATATTTAAGCAAATTACGATAAAGGAAGCGAAAGTTAATGATTTATTGCACTACTTTCGAAATGACTTGTTTTGTAGTTAATTTAAGACTTTTCTCAAGATCTCATTAATTATACAATAAGTATTGTTAATTTGTGTAGAAAATATGTATATACGTATATTTTTACCTACAACTTCTTTGCTCCTCAAAATGTTTCTTAGATTTTGGTCCATTTCATTCATCGCTATATTTATAACTTTTGTACAGTTAAAAATAGAAATTGCTGCATTATCATTTTGTGTAGAGTGTTCATCATTTTTGCTTCAATTTCATCAAACTTTACTAAAACCTTTCCTATTTCTCAAAATATATGATTTTTTCATATAATTTTTTTATATTTGTAGCATTTATAATTGACAGTACATCTAACAACTGTAAATAGTTTTTGAAAAATCCAAAAAACAATTTCTGAAAAATCTAATTTTTCAAAACATTTCATTCGAATATTGCCGGATATTTTCAGAATAATAATTTTTTACGATCCAGATTTGAGCAATGATAATTTGTCTTCCTACAGACAAAATATTCAACTGATCAGATCCCAAAACTGACCCCTTTTCAAGAGCATCCAGATCACATGATTCATGATCCAGATTTGGGGAAGTTCTCAAAAAAATTACAGAAATAGAAAACATACCTTCGTAAGGGAAAATGTATTCGCTTTGCAGTCATCAATAATGTTCTCGGACAGTTAAGTGAGAATCTATCCAAATATTATAACTGTGAAAGGATGGATGGAAGTTTGTTACTCCATCTCTCATTTTTTGCTCTCGCGCCTAAATACATCCCCTCCTTTCATCTTTCCCTATTTTGACGAATATAAACCTGACGTATGCGAAAATTTGCGGAGAGTTTTAGAATCAGTTGTCAAACAATATTTGCATTCCACACATTCGGCTTTTACTCCACGCGATTGGTAAAAAGTAGTCCGTTTTAAAAGCTCATAATAGTATTTATATAATGTTGTATTTCTAATTTCAAATAATGATGATGTCGTGTCCGTGTTTCCACGGAAAGGGGGTGCAGTAGCTTCTGAGGGTCAAGACCCCTGAGTACCCAGTGGGCAGAAGTCTCACTTCTAGCTCATAGGAAGGTGACACACACATTAGCTTGCACACACCCTCTTTACAGGAGGGAGCATTCACGCATCTCATAGGTAGAATACAGAAGAACAACCATGCCCGAACCGGAACTCGAACCCGGTCGAGTTTCGATTCCAAGGTGATCAGAAAAAAGCCAAGAAGTATTTACATTGTTTCCTTATTCTATTTTGGTCGTTCTTTGTATTAAATTTAATTTTTTTCAGGAGAAAGTGCCTCTGATGGACATTTTGGAACTAAAAATTTTTCTCGAAATTCCGCATTTTGTTTATATTTTACCAGCTCCTAAATACATATGAAGTTCGTGTTCTTTCCGGCCTTATTATTTTAATTCCTTATTATATTAATTTAATTATTAATTTCTTATATTAATTTAATCTTCGAATTGTCAAATGTAAATAATTTTTGACCAATTAAACCTATCCAGAAGCGCGGAGGGTTTTAGAATCGGTTGTCAAACAATTCCTCGCTTGGAAGTAGATGAAAGCCAAACGTATCAATATTTTATTATAAACTGTCACTGTTTAATGAATATCTAATGAAATAGCGAATGTATCTGGTTAGTGTCACTTCCCCTACATCTTACTGAACTCGTGTCATTTCACTCTAATCTGTTCTTGTTTCTGCAAACCGAACTGTGTGTTTTCCTTCTTTCGTTCTCAAACAAAATACTGTTATTTTTCCCTTACATTTACTTAATGTGGTGCCATGACAAAATGACTAGTCAATGAATGTTTACGTTGTTTTTGCATTCCGTTTTGGTAGTTTAGTGAGTTAAATTTATTGGTTTTCTTCCTGAAAAGGAACCCTCTGGTGGAGGAGTGAGAGAAAAGTTCTAAAGAAGTTTTGAGTGATTAAAAAGAGAAATTCTTTTTTTTTAGAGATTTTCTTTATATTTTGTCACCCGAATGGCTTCTAGTTGTTTTTTATTTTGTACTAGCTGATAACTGGCGCGTTGATGCCGCAGAGGAAATAATATTGGAAATATATTTTGGAATTTCAAATAACTGTCTTGTTTCATTAGGAAGGATAGCTAGAATGATACTTATTTTCGTATCGGCATTCATTGAAATGGAGTGATATATAAAAGAGAAACGTAAATAATATTTATTCCGTTTTTTTTTAACTTTATTATTCCAGACTTTAGCATTGGCAATTTTTTGTTTTTGTTTTTCCATCTTTATCAGAAACAGATAAGTGCAAGCAATAAGTATTCAAAGTTTCATCGCCATCGGATGAGCGGCACTGCATAAGAGACATGCAGACAAGCATTCATTTTCATTTATACTGATATACTGAATATCGTTGTATTCTCCTCGTCCTTTTGCGTTGTAAGATGTTGCATGTAAGGGAAGTTTATAACCACCCTGCACATAATAATCATTTAAACACAAACTGATAAAACTTTCTTGTATGTCTGGATCAAAATGTCTCTTCAAAATTCCCTTTTTTTTTCCTTCGATCCCTATTCAGAGAGAAAAATGTTTTCTCACAAGAGGGAAAGACGTTTACAAAAATGTCTTGGAAGGACCATTCATCAGAAAGACGCTCGGTGCACCATCGAGCGTCGTGCTTTGTGTGAAAACCGTGCATCGCGGTGCACAGACGGAAGGCGCACTGCGTCAACCGACATCATCCATTCAACACCCAACACACTGGAGAGAGAGTATTTTATTTATTATTGGAAAAAAACAGAATACAACAACACAAATAGAAAGAGAGGAAAATTTGCATTTCAGAGTAATGTGTATTCGAGTCCGTGTCATGAATCTTCAACGGGGTTTATTTTATGGGTGTGCTTATTGATCTTAACGAATAAGGGAAGAAGAATGGATTGTAAAAATTAATAGATTATGAATCTATGAATTATCCGTGGAATTCAACTGCAACAAATTTCAATTTTCTACGAATTATCCGCGATTCGACAATTCACAGATAATAGATTAGTAGATTCTAATGACTCATAGATTATGAATCTATGAATTATCCTTGGATCTCAATTGGATCCACGAATTAGACGGATTTCAATTTTCTACGAATTATCCGCGATTTGACAACTCTCCATTTTCTACGAATAACCCGCTTGAGCAGATTCTGGTGCAAAATGAAGACAAAAATAATAAATGCGAATGTAGATAAATGTTGCACATTCACATCACGCAGAGGCCAGAGAATCAACATCATTGGATAATCAGTTTGTAACCGGAAGTTACGTTCTACTTCCGGATGAACGGTTTCTGGATGCCTGCTCTTTTTTAAATTCAGTGTGAGAGCAGTAACTTATATTCTTTTTATTTATTTATTTTATTAACTGATTATTTATCGCCCTTTTTTATTGGCTCATTATTTATCACCTTTTTTTATCGGGCGATTATTTATTGCCTATTTTTATTGGTTAATTATTTATTGCCTTTTTTTATCGGTTGATTATTTATCGCCTTTTTTTATTGTTCATGTTATCTGGCTACGAATTGTGGGCTCGTAACCAGATAACATGACCCGAAGACTAAAAGAAATGACCGCATCTTGAAGATATTATCTTGCTTAGGAAGTTTCCACTACAGTTCAGAGTTCATTGACTAAAATCTGTAAAACTGTTCTTCTCTGGAGCATCCATTCCTCTGTATGGGAATTTTAACTAAGAAATCTTCAGCACGTGTTTTCGTGCAACGCGTAAGATCTTACCAACAGCCCCAGATTCACCGATTGTCTCCTTCCCAGCATGCAATAGCCGCAAGTGGCAGGATGGAGTATCCGCCGATTACTAAAACAACCCCCGCAGAATTGTCTTCGGTTACCTCATTACCTGACTCAATTGATCCGAAAGAGGGTGGGAAAGCAGCTGACCCCTCTCCCCGGTGTACAGGAGGGCAATCGAGCGAGGGAACCCAAATTGATTGAGGGAGCAAAATATCCGGCAACATTTTGAGTAACCAAAGGATGAGGTGTTGCCACATTTCGATCCCATTCATCTTCCACTAATTAACGCTTGCCTTCCGTAAAACTTTTCTAATCGGGCTCATTATGCAAATTGAGCGGTCGTCCACAGACTAATTAATGATAAAAGTGCCCCCCCCTCAAATCCCCCAATGGAAAGAATGCCCCTTCTGCGGATTTTTGGGAGACCACCGGTTGAGTCGAAATTGTTTTGACATTTTTTGGCGATCTTTTGTGATGAGAAATCAGACAGTCCCCTTCTTGAAGTACAAATTAATTGTGAGGGGGGGGGAGTGTCTGGTAACGAAGGAGATAGGCGGAATGACAGTTCAAAAAATGGAATTATTATATTTCAGAAAAATAATTAGAAAATGCAATGTTTTTATAATTTATTAATCGATACTCTTTGCGTTGATCGGAATTAAAACCTTTATTATTAAATTTTCTCAAACTTTACTTTTCATAAAAATTCTCCACCGTTTACATAATAAAGATGGAGCATAATATCTCAAAATCTAATAGATGTATTCACATTTCAGCTCATGTTTTAACTAATATGGACAAAGAAATGAACCAAAAGTTTTAGTATTGGTGATATGATTTTTCATTTATAGGTGTTTTTTAGAAAAATTATGGAAAAAAATGCATATATAAGTGTATTTTTACCCATAACTTCTTTGCATCTCAATATTTTTCTTAGAATTTGGTTCCTTTCATTCATCTTTATAATCTACGACTTGCATTCGAAGAAAAATAGGATTTCTGCTTTACCATTCGGTGTAGAGAGCTAACGATTTCGGCTAACTTTCATTAAAATTTACTTCAGATATTCCCATTTCTCAAAATAGACATACAGTTAGACATTTGTTTATATATACAGTAAACTCTCGCTACAACGATACCCGATACAACAATAACTCCCTCTACTACAATAATGTTTTGTGGTTCCAGTGATTTTGCATATAAACTAATGTTAATCTCCCCTCAATATTGCGATATTCTCTAGAACAATAAACCTCTGTAAAACGATTTTTTCAATCTAAATTTCAGTATTATTTTCTCCCTTTATAATAATATTTTTATTTTCAAATGCTTTTTTTTTTTTCGTTTTCTTTTGTTATTTTTTCCGTCTATTAAGACTCATTGTGGATATTGTGGAAGTTGGTGGGAAATAACAGAAAAAACCATTCGGAATTGCTGGAAAAAGGCTGGTCTTTGTGTTATGGAAGATAAGAATCTGATAATGATGAAAATTCCATAGACAATGATCTCTCAGATGATCAAGAATGTGTTTTGCTCATCAAAAAATCCGTATCCCAACTTGAAGAAACAAGCGGTAAAAAGTTTGGAATTAGTGTAGAAGACTATTTAACAGCAGATGATGATCTTATGGTTTTCGCAGGAGTTACTGATGAAGATATTCTCTCTGAAATTACTGATGAGATAGGAAATAATGATGATATTGATGATGATGATAATACAGGTCCATCACAGTCCTTATTGTCATCCCAGGAAGCTCTTCAATCTGTGAATTCTCTACGGACATTTTTTCAAGCCTTCCGCCGACAAATAAAGAACATTTTCGCGCACTAGACTCAATGCATACAGTATTGGGGAACTTAACAGTTAAAAAAATGAATAAACAAACAAAAATATTGGATTATTTTCATTAAAAAGTGTTTTCAGGTATGTGAATATTTCTGTGCTTATTTTCTGAATTTATCTCATTTACTTATTTTTTTAGTATTTAAACCACTATTATTAGTATTTTACAAATTAATTTCTTCTAAATATAGACTTAAAAGTAGTATGTTATGCACCTTAAACTAATAATAATAATAATAATAAAAAACTCTTATTAAATGCTCAAAATATGTGGGCCCTCGATATAACAATATGCCTCTCTACAACAATATATTTATTTGGTCCCTAAAATATTGTTGTAACGAGGTTTCACTGTATATGTATATATAGATATTGTCAGAGGGTATAATGAATTAATTAGGTAGTATAGATTCAGAATGGTAATGATTTGGTAATAATTAATGGTAATAATTTCAGAAGGAAACTATTTATTGTACCACGTGACTGGTTTAATATTCGTTTAGAATTCTCAAGTTTAATGTTAGAAAATGTGATTAAAATATTTTCTTTTAAAACAGACTAAATTTAGAAAAACTATTTATACCATAAATTCTTTAATATATTTGTAACGATAATTTTTGAAAATAAAGATGGAGCAAAATTGTTTATACTTTCGCAGTTACTGCAAAAAAAAATTCTTAAATGTTTAATGCAAATTTCAAACCTATAGGAATGGTTCCCCTAAAACTTTCTCGCACATTTTCTAACAAAGCTGTAATTTCAGAAAAAGACTCGCATTGAATTTACGTACAATAGCCAAGAAATATGAGCTTGAATGGAGCGTCTTTACTGGATCTGTTGTGTCTCCTTGGCGAGTTATTTGGCGGTTAATAGATGCAGTAAATAGATTTGAAAATATTTTTTAATACTTTAAATGATTGTATCATGCATATAACTATCCGTAACTGCAAGCAATATGTTGTTGAAGTTTCATCGCAAATGGAGGAGCGGTTCTGTACCGCATAAGAGACATACAGACAGACATTTTCATGTTGTTTATATGTCTCTTATGCGGTTTATGTTCGTTTTTATTTATACAGATTTAACAACTTTTAAAGTCAATAATTTGGTTGAACAAACTGGTCGTTATAGTCGACTAATTCTGCAAAATCTAAAACTGAAGTTTTAGTAGAAACTTGCACACATTTGTCAAGATAGCATCAACTAGTTTTCTTTAGGCCTTGAATCGCGTGGCTCCATTCCGTCGTCCTGAGCGGTTGCCGGGCTTCGATAGCGGATCCAAGGAAAAGAAAGCGCTTTCTTTTCCATCCGCTATTATTTCCAACTTAAGGCGGGATCAATAGAGACGGATCCGAGCGGACATTTTTGTGCTGAATTAGCGACAAAAAGAATCATGACGTGGCAGGTGACGTCAGAGGTGGGATGGACAAAGCTCGGTAGGAAAATGGAAGGTATTGTGACAGATAATAAAATAAAAGGTATTCTTCTCATTTCAAAGAGAAAGTATTGTGAGGAGGGGGACTTGGAGGTCAAGATTTTGATGAATAAGCATTTTGTTCTATCTCCCCTGCCACCCAAACACGCGTTTTCTGTAAATGTTCCTCTTCATGGAAATGAATCCGAAATGGAATGATGAGTTTTGAAAACTAAATAACGAAACTAAACTAAACCCAAAATAGTCCTAGTGTTGCCTTACAATGGGACGTTTGTATAACTGAAGCAACACTAGGGGTTTTGGGATATAGTTTAGTTATATAAACGTCCCGTTGTAAAGCAACACTAGAGCTATTTGGGGTTTAGGTCAATTATATAAACGTCCCATTGTAAGGCAACAATTGAACGTTTTGTAACTAACTAAACTATTGTAACCAAAATAGCTCTAGTGTTGCTTCACAATGGGACGTTAATATAACTAAACTAAACCCGAAATAGTCCTATTGTTGCTTTACAACGGGACGTATATATAACGAAACTAAACCCAAAATAGCCCTAGCGTTGCCTTACAACGGGACGTTTGTATAACTTAACAAAACCCATAATAGCCGAAGTGTTGCTTTACAACGAGATGTTTATATAACTAAAACGAAAACTAGTCGCATCGATTTAAACTGCGAGCTGTGACCGAAAGGGTGCCAAAATTTTAATTGTGTCGGGGTAGACAATTGAAATCAATGAACCATGCCAATTTAGTTAAAAATACATTGAATGACATGAAAGGACATTATTTACATGGACAGAAAACTATTTAGGACAATAAAATTTAAGGTATGTGCATTAAAATAATACCCTGGGACTACATACGTGCTAGAGGGTCGAGGAAAACAGTTACGGTTACAATGGTCAGTTTTGTGGATCTGTATCAAATTCAAAGTAGCATCTGTCAACGATTCAGTCTACTTTGGAATGTTTTATTAGCGTTGATACAAAAACACCCTTTAAGTGGACGAGATACATTTAGCAGCAGGGTATGTGTATTTAATCCAAGGAAAATTCCTTCTTTACTTTTTCTTGTTTATTTTTATCACGCACACAAAAAAATAGATACACAAAAACATGGACAATGATCACATATGTACAAGGAAAACATATAATATTGAAAAATACCGCGAACAGGAGCGAACACGGTAAACATAACATATTTGAAATATAGAAAGTGCCTCTAACAATGATAATCCTTTTTGCCGCTAACGGAGAGCGAGCGAAGTGCCTGCTTGCACCCGTTTCACAACAGCATCGGATGTTGTTGTTTACAAAAACATCGCAAGAGCGCTCTCCTCACATTGCAAACAATCTTATGGGTTGGAGCCTATTGCGCCATCTACGTTCAGCATTCATTCATACGTATGAACAAGTATGCAAAGAATAAACAACATACAAATAAAAAAATGAACTAAAAATAAAAATTAAAAATAATTAAATCTCTTAAACAGGTAGAAACATTCTGAGAGAAAATTTTGTAAGCAGATAACTCTATTCGTGTTTTTAATGAAAAAATAAATATGTAACTAGTTATCTTGAAACGTTCTTCAAAATCATTCTTACATTTCATCAGTTGTGAATGAAATTTGATATTCTAATATATGATATTAATAAATTATATTAAAATGAATGATCCGGGATATTAAAAAAATCGCGTGGTTCAAGTGATATTCTAGTTTTAATTTTAAAAAATATTATATTTTAAAAAAGCTTCTTTTTTGCTTTTTAAAATATATCATTCATAATAAGGGTTTCAATTCCGACAAACACAAAGAGTATCGATTAGTAAATTATAGAAACATTGTACTTTCTAATTATTTTTCTGAACTGTCGTTCCGTCAATCTCCATCGTTACCAAGTAACGATGGAGTTTGGTAACCTCCTTGTAACCCTGGTAACCTCCTCCTTACAACCAATTTGAATTTCAAGAAGGGGACTGTGTGATTTCTCATCACAAAAGATCACCAAAAAGTGTCAAAACAATTTCGCCTCAACCGGTGGTCTCCCAAAAATTCGCAGAAGGGGACATTCCTTCCATCGGGGGATTAAGGATTGAAGGGGGGGGCTTCTATCATTAATTAGTCGGTAGACGACCGCTTCATTTGCATAATCAGCTCGATTAGAAAAGTTTTACGGAGGGCGAGCGTTAATCAGCGGAAGAAGAATGGGATCGAAATGCGGCAACACCTCATCCTTTGGTTACTCAAAATGTTGCCGGATATTTTGCTCACGAATTAATTTTGGTTCCCTCGCTCGATTTCCCCCCCTTGTACACCCCTCCTTCGGATCAACTGAGCCGGACCGAAGACGATTTTGAAGGGGTTGTTTTAGTAATCGGCGGACACTCCATCCAGCCACTTGCGACTTTGGCGCCGATTTTCATGCTGGGAAGGAGACAATCGGTGAATCTGAGGCTGTTGGCAAGATCTTAAGCGTTGCACAAACACATGCGATAAAGATTTCTTAGTTATTAGTTCTTTCTTATTTTCAAACAGAGGTATTGGTGCCGCAAAGAAGAGTTTTACAGATTTTAGTCAACAAAGGCTAAACTTGTAGTTGAAGCTTTATAAGCTAGATAACATTTTCAACATGGAGTGATTGCTTTTAGTCTTGTGGTCATGTTATCTGGCTACAAACCGTAAGATCGTAGCCAAACAACATGAACAATAAAAAAAAGCGATAAATAATAACCCGATAAAAAATGGCGATAAAAAATCAGCCGATAGAAAAAAAGCGATAAATAATCAGCCGATAAAAAAAGTCGATAAATAATCATCCTATAAATAAAAGGCAGTAGCTAATCAACCGACACAAAAGAATAAATAATCAACCAATAAAAACGGCGATAAATAATCAGCCAATAAAATAAATAAATAAAGTGAATATAAAGTTACGGCTCACATACTGTATTTCAAAAAACAAACATCCAATAACAGCTCATCCGGAAGTAGAACGTAACTTCCGCATAGAAAATGATTATCCAATGATGGTGCTTCTCTGGGACCAGCCCCTGCTTCATTAGAGAGGCCTTGGTGTCCTGTTGGTAAGGTCTCGGCTTCGGAACCGGAAGGTTTTAGGTTTGAGACCCGGTTCCACCGAAGAACCGTCGTGTGAGGGGCCTGGTGCACGTTAAATCTGTCAGGGATCAAACGTCCTACCGCTGGTGTGGTGTGGAAGTATGGAGAGGGGGTGTGGTTCAAAACGACGAGGCTCGTCACCAAATAGCCCTAGTGTTGCTTCACAACGGGGCGTTAATATAACTAATCTAAACTAAAATCATGACCAGATAGCTGCTCCCACATGGAATCCCAAGTCTTCTATTCGGGTGCCCCAACAGTTTCTTTCCCATCTCGCTATGAATGGCCTTACCTGGTTCAGTTTCTGTAAACATGCAGGCCTATCTATGAGCCGTCGTTTACAAACACACCAGTTCTCAACTGCACCCAAAAAAACTCTTTTGCCCGTTTGCAATATAACTAAACTAAATAACGTTGATATAACTAAACTAAGATGCTTCATTCGAATGTGCAACCGATCTTCCCTTATTCAATAAGCTATCTGAATCAATAAGCTTCCTGGATGGGTCGGCCTCTGCTCGATTTGAACGTGCAACATTCGCGTTTTCATTTTTCTCTTCATTCGAAAGTTCGAATGCATCGGAATCTGCTCAAGCGGATAATTCATAGAAAACTGAGAGTGGTCGAATCGCTGATAATTTGAAGAAAATTGCAATCCGTATAATTACTAGATCCAACTGAGATCCACGGATGATTCATAGATTCGTAACCTATGGATTTGAGAATCTGCAAATCTATTATCTATGAATTGTCGAATCGCTGATAATTCGTAGAAAATTGAAATCCATGTAATTCATAGATCCAACTGAGATCCAAGGATCATTAATAGATTCATAATCTATTGTTACGGATTTCCTATTCTAATTCGTCGGGTTCTTTTTACTCGTATAGTGGGTGTGTACGGTGTGAGAAGAGAGAACACACAATGATCAGTCCTTCAGTAGAAGTCACAACACAGATGACGTTTATTTACAGCCGAGACGAACACACAGTAGCTCACAAAAAATAAGAATATCCACATCGATGGTTATAGTACTCCACGCTGTTTCCTCAACAGACTACAAGGCCCACAGCTCAGTTCAGCATTTGCTTGACTCCGCCACTTCTTGTCTTCTCGATTGCACGCTGCAGCACTTCGACTTGATTCCCCTCACTCAGCAGACTGGCTGCCTTATATAGCGGCGGAAGGCGAGGCTGAGCAATCAGGATCATTCTAGACATATCTTGGCTCCTAATGGACGGATTAGGAAAATTCTCGTGGTTGCTTATGGAATGAAATGTTTCGGTTACTTCCCATTTTGTAGCTAAAGTCGCCAAATTCGTCGCCAAACCATGTGACCTCTGACGTCACAGATAGGTACTATTCAATACAGATTACTGTAAATCTGTATTCCTTAAGATGTCATTATTAGAACGGGAAAGCAAAATGACACTTTCGTAACACGATGAATTTTTACAATCTATTATTCTTGCAAAATATTTTATGTCGAGGGTTTTATGTTCGAGACTCGATTTCACTGAAAAGCCTCCATCTAAGTACACCTGGTGCACGTTAAATCTGTCGGAGCCAAATGTTCTCCCTCTGGCGTGGTGTGGAGAGGGGGGTGGCAGCTCAGGTGTCATGTGACTGCTGTTCCAAATGACGTGGTCGGTCCCCAAACAGCCCTAGTGTTGCTTCAAAACGGGACTTTAATGTAACTAAACTAAACTGCTCCATTTGAATGTGGAACAGGCATTCCCTTATCCGTCAAGATCAATAAGCAAACCCATAAAAAACTCTGTTGAAAATTCACCCCACGGTCTGGAATATACATTACCCTGAAATGCACATTTCCCCTGCTTTCTATTTGCGTCGTCGTATTCTGTTTTTTTTTTTAAAGAAAATAAAATACTCTCTCTCCACTGTGTTGGGTGCTGAATGGATGATGTCGGCTGACAAGCACCGCAGTGCGCTGTCTGTTTGCGCATTGCGATGCACGATTTTCATACTAAGCACGAAGTTCGATCATGCACAGAGCATGGTCCTGATGAGGGATTGTTCTAAGACATGCGAGTTTTTTGCAAACGTCCTTTCGTCTTGTGAGAAAATATTTTTATCTCCGAACAGTGAAAAAACGAAATTTCAGAGCGACATTTTGATCCAGAGATGCAAGAAATTTTAATCAGTTTGTGTGGAAGGTATCTGTTCGAAGGGTATTTTTTGAAAAATTGGATATTTAAAGAACTATTTTTGGTTTTTAGATGTACTGTCATTTATAAGCACTATAAACAATTATTTGGAAGTACAATATACTTTGAAAAATAGGAAAATGTATCGTACATTCTAATGAAATTGAACCAAAACGGCTAAAACTCTACACAAAATGATAATGTAGCAATCCTATTTTGCTTTGTACACAAGTTGTAGAGTATAATGATGAATGAAATGAACCAAAACTCTAAGGACAATGGTGAGATGCAAAGAAATTATAGGTAAAAAATGCATGTATATACATTTATATACATGTATATGTGTACACATATATCCATATATATCCATAAATTTGCAATTTCAATTTTCTAAAAACACAAGTGAAAAAGTATTTCATCAACAATCAAACCTTTGGTTCATTTCATCGACGTTATTACTTCAAACAGACCGCTGAATGTTTAATGTAAATATCTCTATTCGTTTTTGAGGTATCGTGTTAACGGTGGAGAGTTTTTATGAAAATGAAAGTTTAATAAATTTATGGAAAATTTATGCATTTTTTCTATCAATTCCGAACTTATTTTTTTAAGAAAACTTATACAAATGAAAGTATTTCATGAATAAGAACACTTTTGGTTCATTTCATGGTCCACATTATTAAAAACACACGCTGAAATGTTTATGCAAATACCTCTATTAGGTATTTGCATAAACCATGGTATCATGTGAAACCATTAGGTATCATGTGAAGGGTGGAGCATTTTTATAAAAATTAAACTTTTGAGAAAATTGATGGCCAATTTTAGCTGAAAAATATGTTTTGTTTAATATTCCCCTGGATGATAGGTCAATCTTCCCTTTTCCCAGAAAAGACAAATTGTTTTGATTAGATGAAATTCTGAACTACCAGAAATAATAATAATAAAAATTCACGAATAGGGTCGATAAACAATGTTTTAACCCAGTAGGATACCTTAAATGGTTCTTATGTGCAGGGTGTTTATAAACATTCCCTATGAACAAAATCTTACAACGCAGAAGGGTGAACAGAATGCAATGATATTTAGTATATCTATGTAAATAAAAATGAATGTTTGTCTGTCTGTCTCTTATGCGCTGCCGTACCGCTCATCCGATCAAACATTCAATACTTATTGCTCGCACTTACTTGTTTCTGCTGAAGATGGAAAAGCAAAAAAAATATTTTAAACCCTAAAGTCTTGATTAACCAAGTTAAAAAAATCGAATGAATACTATTTACGCTTCTCCTTTACAGATCCCTCCATTTCAATGCATTTCCGATACGAAAATAAATATTACTCTTTCTGTCATTCCCCATTAAACAAGACAGTTATTATAAATTTCCAAACGACATTTCCAAGATTATTTCTTTTGCGGCAGCAACGCGCTGATTAGCAAGCAGCTAGCAAACTATAAAGAAAAAAAGAAATTTCGAGAAAAATGTTCTAAAATGTCCACCAGAGGGCGCCTTTTCGGGGAAAAAAACATTAAATGATAGATCAAAACGGAATACAGAAACCATATAAACATTCATTGACTAGTTTCTGGTCACAGTGGTATCGAACCCTACTCAGTAAAAGTATGATAATTATATTAATTTAGGTTTGTTTCATTAATAGGTTTTATTTCATTTACTTTTCATTTTTATGAATTTTCTGTTGTTTAATTCCGAATTAAATTTTAATTTCGATTTCGACCTCATTAGTTTCGATTTCATTTTTGTTGACTCAGGAAATGGGTTTTAATTATTTTAATCCTTTTATATATATATAAACTCTTCGTCTTTATATATCATCATTTAGTTTCAAAGAATGTATTCATTTCCGAGGTATTTTTAAATTCAAACGATAGTTAAAAAAATTATTTCTTTTGCGGCAGCAACGCGCCGGGTAAATAAACTTTAAAAAAATAACTTTTCATTTTTTTTTAAATTTTCCGTTGTACTTTTATGGGTTTAAATTCCTCGAATGAGACCTTGTGAATAATTATTAGAAGAAGTATGAGAAAAAATACGTAATATTCTTCAGGATACCTAGATCGTGATAAAAATGTTAGAATTTTTCTTTAGAAAGCGTTATTAATTTCCTATGCTTAGAGAAACACAAAAATCGATTTTCGTTACGATCATTTCCACAAACATTCATCCATTTGTTTTCTCATTGTATTTTTTCGATTTGTTTTACATTTATATCCACCATGTCGAAACTAAAAATTAAAATTAAAAAAAATAGTTTTAAAGATCATGTTCCTCCAAAAAAAGTAACCTAAATCTGTACTTTAAGTCGAAGTTTACTCAATTAATCATAGTAAATGTCAATGGAGTTTTTTTCCTTTTGGCTTTTAAATCTGATAACTCAATTCAGTTTTTTTCTGTGGCGTCAAAAAAAAAAAAGATTTGAATAATAAAAAAAAATCCAAAAATTGAATAATAAAGAGCCAGGAGAAAGAAAACTCTTTTCTTTCCATTGTTATTATATCTAGCTTAAAACCGGATCAATAGGAACGGATCTGTGTGAAGGATTTTTTTTTCCTTTCACTCATTTTTTTGCTGATTCGGCGATGATGGTTCGCTGAGAAGGCGTTCCAGTGACGTAAAAAATGGGTGGAGCCAAGTTTTGCTGAAAATGGAAGGTGTTAAAAAGACAATGAGATGAAAGTATTCTTTTTTTTTCTTTTAATTGAATTGTAATTTTCTCTCTTTTTTGTTTTTCCCGCTTTTGAGGGATTTTTGAAAAACAAGTCGATAGAAGATTCACGAAATGGTACTAAAGTCCAGTGGAATACTTTAAGTTCAGCTAGAAATTGAAGTGAAAATTAGAGCCGGCCTTCTCTATGAAGGAGCCCGGGTGCAAAAAACCATTTGGGGCCCTACATTTTTGGAAAAGTAAAAACAAAAATCAACATTTGCCTATTTATTTAATGATACATGATTCTGTTTTTGCTATTCATTACTCCAAAAAATTCCAATTTTTCCCAATTTCTTTTTCGATACTTAGTATTATTGCAAGAGTGTTTAAGCATTGCACCCATATGATAGACCAAAGATTATCCTTTATTTCATTTTAATTTGCTGAAAGAGGAGTCTGCATTCATTATATTTAGTCACGAGCAATAGAAAGGATTGTAAAAATAGTATATTAGATATATGCAAAAGCTTTCAGAGATTGTCATCTCTATGAAGGGGCCCGGGTGCAAGAAAACTGTTTAGGGCCCTCAATTCTTAGCTAAGTAAAAACAAAAAAACGGGCATTTGCATATGTATTTAATGATGCGTCATTTTGTTTTTACTATTCATGACTCCAGAAAAATGACCATTTTTCCCATTTCTTTTTCGATATTTAGTACGGCAAGAGCGTTTAAGCATTACAGTCATGTGCTTGACCGAAGAGAATCCTCTATTCAGTTTTAATTTACTGAAAGATGGTTCAGCATTTACTGTATTTAGTCACTGGCAATGTAAAGGATGGTAAAAAAGTGGTACATTAGATATAGATAAAAGTAAATAACAGATGATTTCCAAGTCCATTCGAACCCAGCCTCAGCCTCGACTTCTGGGCATCGGGCGCGCTCCTCTGTCTGAACATGTCTGACGGGGATTTCTTTATTCTTAAATGAATTTGTCCTGTTTTCTTTTAGAGACATCACACATTTCAATAATAAAGGCATCAGTCGATGCTCAGCCAGCCACATGGAAACACCCTGGATGACTTTTAGGATGCATAACGTTATTATTGTTCTGAACACTGTTTTCATTCGTAATTATGATGAGGGGCCCCTGGTGCATAGCATCCTCCTCATCCCCCAGATGGCCGGCCCAGGTGAAAATGAAATGGTTGAACTGCATTTTTCAAAACTTTTGGAAGATGACCGAAATTAAATTATGAAAATTCCGAAAGTCACGGAATGAAGGTATTTTATTCTTCTTGCACGTATTTTAATTGAAATCTGTACTAATTATGTTTCTATTCTAAACAATATTTGCTGCTTGGACTTTTCTGTTCAAGATGAAACTGCTTTTTAATTAACTCTGAAGAATTTATTTAACACGTTAGAATGCCACGGCAATTTTCAAATATCTGTCCTAAAACGGCACTAAGTCATTCAAACGTATTTTTATAGTTATATATTTTTTCATCTGTTAATCAATTTTCTCTTCGTGAAAACCAGCAATGATTTTTCGTTCCTTTCCCAGAAGCTATCCATCGATATGAGCACTGATACAGCACGAGTTTATTCGTAGCTGCATGAAAACGGCAAATAAACACATCACGAGATGACTTGTGGCTGGCGTTCTAAAAAAGAACACAATCTTACTAGTTATCTCGTTGTTGGCAGTCAGCGTGTTAAGTCATTAGACTGGGAATTATTCATTCCCTCTCTATCCTTCGGCGGAAAGTTGCGAGACATTTCAAAATAGAAGATTTATCACATATTTCAGTTTGTGTTAATCTATATACAAGGTTTTTATCATTACACTTCCCCTATAAATAGCATTCTACAACGCAAACAGTTGCACAGCTTGCAATGAAATCTGGTATTACGGAATTAAGGCTTGCAACGAAATTCAGAATTACAGAATTACGGCTTGCAAAGAAATTCTGTTTTACGTATTGCAATGAAATTCGGTATCACAGAATTACGGCTTGCAACGAAATTCGGTATTACGAGTTCCACTCACAATATTTCGAAAGGAAAAAAAATTAGTTACAACATGTCCACTAAAGGGCTCCTTTTCCGGAAAAACATTATTTTTAACCCAATAAACGGCCAAAACTGAATACAGAAACAATATTAAGATTTATTGACTCGTTTTTGGTCACCTTGTCATCGAACCACAGTAAGTAAAGGTAATGAAACAACAGCAGTGTGCTGTTTGACAGAAAAAAAAAATGCTCTGCCTGCAGAAACGAGACCAGACTAGGACGAGATCACACAAGAGGAGCACTTGTTAACTGTGTCCGGGACGATGTAGGTCAGTCATATCCCTGACCTCCGACCCGCCACTGAGGCACACGGATTAACCTTTCAAGACTGAATGACCGGACCGCCGTGACAGCAACACTGGCGGGAACTGTGGTTGATTCCTAAAGTCCATCACCGGGCATGGTACAACCCTCCCTTTAGGAAGTACGTCCTGTCATGGATGGGGATTGGTTCTCCCCCTATTATTGTGCCCAACGGGTTGGCGAGATCTAACCACCATGCCGGAAGCATCTCATCCTCATTTCGTGGTGCCCCCGGGGTTCACGATGTAAGGTAAGGTGCTTCTTGTTGCCACTCCCATTCACCTATAAACTTAGTAGTCACACATTGTGTCCAACAACAGATCAGGCGTAATACTTTGATGATGAAGCGGAGTTTTACATTTTATTACTGACAATTTTTCTCCTGAACATAGTCTCCTTATCATAACGAAATAACAAAAAGTAGATCAAGGTTCAATTTTGAAATAATGCTGCCCTGAGCTGATGTTATAAGAATCATTTTTGGCAACATTAGGTTTTGGGTGCAGAGAATTGATAGCACGGAATCGACGATGTCGTTCGACGAGATGCTGTTCAAATATCTGAAAATCGCGGTAAATTTCCGACAAGAGCTGAGAAATGTTCCCGTTAAAAATTTGCGAAATTTTTTAGATTTTTTTCGGATTTTTCCAGATTGATAAAAATCCCTGACACCTGAAATATATCAGATTTCCCAGTTCTTGCTCCACCTGTTGGCGAAAATTATAAACTATTTTGATATTTTCAGTACTTAAATAAATATTTAATTGATATTAATTTATTAAGATAAAAACTAAAATTAACCAAAATGGAAAATTCTATTTTTCACCATGCAATTAAAATAGAGTTCATAGAAGTTATTTTCTTAAAATAATCTGAATTTTACTTCTCCCAGTTCTCGTTTATACCACTTTGAGTTTGGATAATTGAATTTCCTTTCAAGCATTTTTTGATGAAAATTGTTTTTTTTTTTGCTTTACAAAATACTTTTTTTTCCTTTTATATTTCATCTGAACGCATTGTACATTCATCGAGGCCTTGGTGTCCTGGTGATAAGGTCTCGGCTTCGGAACCGGAGGGTTTCAGGTTTGAGACTCGATTCCATCGAAGAACCGTCGTGTGAGGGGGTCTCTTGCACGTTAAACCCGTCTGGCCGAATATCTTTCCGCTGGTGAGGTGTGGTATAGAGAGAGGGGTAACACCTCAAGTGGCATCCACGTCTTCTGATCATGCTTCAAAATTACAAGGTCCGTCCCAAAATAGCCCTAGTGTTGCTTTACAACGGGACGTTGAAATAACTAAACTAAACTGTTCATTTTTCGATTCTTATTTATGAAAGATTACTTCTGTAACTATTAAATTTGAGATAATTGATACTGCTCATACAAGTACTAACCATTTTCTCAATTTAATTTTTTGAATATTTTTTTCCTTTGCTCGTTTATCATTTTTCGTTTGTTGTAAAATTTTATTACTTTGTTCGAAAATATATTGTTGAAAAAATAATTATTTATTAATAATAATCAATAATTAGTTTTTATTTTTCATTATTTATTTAATATAATAATTATTAATTTTTAATTTGAGTTTTTGTCAATCTGAAGATAACATATTAATAAAAGATAATTTTTTCCCCTTTCACTCGTAACGTGCTCGTGCAGATGAAATTTTATTGTTTTGTACGAAAATATATTGTTGGGAAAACTATGGTTAAATAGTTCTTTAAAAATTCGTTAAAAACATAGCTTTAGTTATATGTCAAAATATTGAAACCATTAGAAAACTAATTTTTTTTATCTCTAACTTTATGTAAAAATCCTCTTTGTGCGATAATATTTTCGGAATTTATAGCTCGAAAACGTCGACATTTCGCTT
The DNA here is from genome assembly GCA_026543055.1 of Argiope trifasciata. Taxonomy (NCBI): domain Eukaryota; kingdom Metazoa; phylum Arthropoda; class Arachnida; order Araneae; family Araneidae; genus Argiope; species Argiope trifasciata. The sequence continues at coordinate 19,556 of JAPMOQ010042510.1, forward strand.
AATCTTTAATTAATTCAAATCGGGAAAAAGGGCTCCAAGGTGCACATTCTCGACCTCCCAAGTATACACGTATTAACTTTGGTAGCTGTAGGTCCATTGGTCTGGCCTGTAGAGCGCCAACACACATACACATTGAGCTTTATTATAATTATAGATAAATTATTTCAATATTCTAAGTACTTAAATTAATATTTAATCGATTGAAAGATAACTTCTGTAACTACTAAATTTGAAATGAATGATACTGCTAAAGTTAACTCAATGAAGTACTAACCATTTTTTTGAATTTAAACTTTTATTTAAAATTAGAAATACAGTATTATACACCCGGAATTTCGCCAAAAAGGCCATAACCGCTTTTGCAAGATAATAATTTTCCATAGAAAAAATCTCTCATTATGTCAAACACAATTCGCATCATGTTTTCATGAAATATTTTTCTCACTGGAAAGGCGAAAACTGAAGCCGGAATTAAATTTCACACACAAACTGTGAAATATTTTTGAAATAGCATGGTTTACATATTACAGATAAGGACATTATACAAAAACAGTTCTTTCATTAGTACTTTGAGCATTTTGCCATTAATAATCGAATTTATCTTCATCGGAAAAATAAATGAACCGTAGTTGTACGAGATCCTAGTTGGAATGCGAATTTCACTTGGCAGAATTCCATGTAGTTGAGCCAATTTCCTCTCTGTGAAAAGTTCCGTTCGCCTGTAAAGCTAATAACGCACTGTGCAAAGAAATAACGAAGATCGATTTTTTTGTATAAAACCTTGAGTGCGAAATGCGGAGATGCCAGGATTCAATCTGACAACTCAAAAAGATAGATTTGCTAGGGTAATTTTTTTTTATTTCTTCTTAGGTAATTTCTATTACCCTTTTTTTCCCACTTCTGCTTTTTTGTAGTTTTGAAACTTTTATTTGGTTGCGGTGGCCTATTTGCAGGTCTCGGCTTCCGAAGCGGAGGATTGCAGGTTCGAGACCCGATTCCATCGAAGAACCGTCGTGTGAGGGGGATCTGGTGCAGGCTTAATCTTTCAGACCAAATGTCCTCCCGCTGATGTGGAGAGGGGGTACGGGTGTGCCAGTACGGGTGTCGTCCTCGTCATTTGACTGCGGCTCAAAGGACGAGATCCGTCCCAAAATAGCTCCCGTGTTGCTTCAAAACGGAACGTTAATATAAATTAACTAAGCAGATTTTAATTTTTTCATTCCCGCTCTCAGTTTGAGATTCTTGCCACTACAATTTAAACTAGAACACCAGCTCCTTTAGTTTTTTAGTTTAGTTTAGTTTTATTAACGTCCAGTTTTGAAAGAACACTAGGTCTATTTTGGGACGGACCTCGTCATCTGACCCGATTCAACTCTAAGAACTGTTAGTTCTGAGAATTACTTGCATTACTTTTGCGTCATATCGATACAAAATATCAATCGTTAAGTTGAATTTTGCATTTCTACAGAATTTATTGTCTCCTCGGCGAGTTATTTGAAGGTGAATCTTAGGTAAATAGATGCGGTTGAGTTTCTAACTTAGCTTCCATTAAATGCTGAATATTTTAATTATTAATTAAAACATAGTTATTAAATTTTTTAACGTGGTAAAATATATAAATGTGACACCAGAGAATGCCTCTGGGGGCGATGCAGTCAATAGCTGCGGTTGAGCTTCTCTTTTTAAATTTCATATCAATGCACTCTCCGAATAGCCATCTCCGTAGATGCAAGCAAGAAGCTGACCCAGTTCCATCACCATCGGATGAGAGAAGGCATAAGAGACAGACAGACAAGTTTTATTGATCCGGATCGGATACGACAAACCCATTCTCGAAACCAATCCTTATGCAGTAGAGGATGAAGATAAGAAAATACGAACACTGAGGAGGCGGAAACTATCATCTTTTTTCACCGTCTGATCAATCCAAGAGAGTCTTCGGCATGTTGTCGATGCCTTTAGCACAAAATGATGAAATCGTATGGCGACTTTTTATGGAGCTGGTTTTCATGATATCTGTGAAGATTATTTGTGTCTCTCTTTAGATTCAGTGTCAAGTTAAGTGGATTCTAAACATTAGCCTTTGGCGAGAATTTAACATTTTCCGGAATAAATTCTGTGATTCTAGGCCAATTCTCTGGTGATTAATCCCTGCGTGAGGGCATCAATAGTTATCTGAAAATCAAAATTGGGCTTTAGACATGTTTACCACAACCTATGAAAGAAGTTAGTTCAATTTAGTGAACGTCCCGTTTTGAAGCAACACTAGGACTATTTAGGGACGTATTCAGTCATTTTGAACAGCGATCAAATGACGAGGGCGACATCTAGAATGGCACACCCCCTCTCCAAACCTCCACACGTCACCAACGGAAGAACGTTTGACCCTTCCACCAGAATCACTGACAAGACGATTCTTCTGTTGAATCGGGTCTCGAAGCTGAACCGGTTCCAGAAGTCTCACCACAAGGCCACAGTGTCCCCTGGAATGCAGTTCCCTTGATAAAAGTAATTTGGTGTAGGGTCTTGATGCAGATATACTTGACCTAATTGATTAATAGGTCCAAAATTGCATATTGGATTCTTGCAATGCAAACAATGACACTGGGTTTAAGAGGAATGAATACCCCCGCTTTGGTTTTAAGAAGATGTAAAAACGGATAACAATAAACCTTCAATCTATATAAATGAAAATGAATGCTTGTCTGTATTTCTATAATGCGCTGCCATACCGCTGCGATGGATCTTCGACTACTTATTGCTTGCACTTACGGGAGGGCAGAGTGAAATTACGTAATCTCTATAAAATATATTTTTGGATCTATTTACCGCCTCTATTAGCCAATGATTAAGGAATGTTTGTCTCTTATGTGTTGCCGCTCATCCGATGGCGATGAAACTTTGAATACTTATTTCTTGCACTTGCTGGATTTTTATAGGCAGAGTACAATTATGTAGTCTATATAAATAAAAATGTATCTTTGTCTGTATGTGTCCCTATCGTACCGGTCATCCGATTGCAATGAAACTTTGAATACTGATGACTTGCGCTTTAAATGAACCTAAAACATCCCTGTCATCCACCTAACTAGTTGTATGCTGGATGCTTACGAGTCGGAAAGTCAAGAAATTTAATTGTTTCTGCTGAAGATGGAAAAATAAAAACAAATAAATACTGCCTACCCTAAAACTCTTGAATAGTAAAGTAAGAAAGAATAAAATAAATACGATTCACGCTCCTCCTTTCAATTTTAATGAATGTAATAACGAAAATAAATGTTATTCTTTCTACCATTTCTAATGAAACAAGACAGTTATTTCAAATTCCAAACTGTATTTCCAAAATTATTTCTTCTTCGGCAGCAACGCGCCTAGTACCAGCTAGTTATTTTATAAAATGAAAGCAATATTAATGAAAAATCGACAGTGGTTAATGGTAGAATCCTTTTTTGACATTGTAGCGACCAGCGCCATCTATCGGAATGGCAAGAAGAATTCGAAATCTTGTTTAAATTCTTTTTTTCTTTGGAAGGCGTTGGGAAAAAGGAGGAGACAGGTGGAGGGGAGACAAAGACTGACAGACGGACTCAAAATGATAACTTTCTATTTTTAATTTTTTCAACTTAATTTTATATAATAACTTAATTTTATGCTAAACGGTTAAACTTTTAAAATGAGTGTGTTGTGATGCGTAATAAATTAATGACAATAGTAATAAATTAATGACTTGCATTTAAAAATTATTATCTGTGACTGTTTAGTATTATCTTGCGCATACGCTACAATTCTTTTAAAAATATTTAATTGTCATTCACTAAGCATGTGCGCATGACAGTTTATTCTTTTTTCTATTCAGTATTCCGAGACGACCCCTTTTTGACGATTCTATCTTATTAAGGGGCGAGACGCAGAAGGTTGCGTGCATTTCTGGAATTCTTCGTCAGTTTTTAACCTTGATATTCGTCCTCTTAGATACTTTTTTGTTCAATTTTTTTCACATGCAAGTGAATATCATGTCGTTTCTGACCATAATATTGCCACATAAAGAAAGTCTACGCGGCCGAATGGTCAAAGCATGCGATCCGAACCCGAAGTTTGCGGGCTCGATGCTCGCCATGACCGTTATATCCAAAGCGAGGAGTTTTAGTTTGTTTCCTTGTGTTCTCTAACATTCCAGACCTTTCTTTGTTATGCAAATGGGACCGCGGTGTCCTGGTGTTAAGGTCTCGGCTTCGGAACCGGAGGGTTGCAGGTTAGAGACTCGATTCCACCAAATAACCCTCGTTTAAGTGGGTCTGGTGCATGTTAAGTCCGGGCCAAATGTCTAACTTTGTTGCTGTGTGGAGAGGGAGTTGCCAGCTCAGTTGTCGTCCTCGTCATCTGACGACGGTTCAAGGCGACGAGGTCCGTCCCCAAATATCTCTAATGTTGCTTCACAACGGGACGTTAAAATAATGAAACTAATCTTAGTCATGTAAATTGTGTTTCTCGAATATTCTGTACGTGTTTAAAACCTTGTTCCCATTAGTCGTGGGCAACTTATCGACCTTGTAGAGTGGAAAGTTGCCACTTTCCATAAATAGACTTGTTTGTGAGATTAAAGTGGACGGGGTATTTGCTTAAATCTTCGCGACAATATTTTTAATCCGTCTACAATTGAACCGAGCTTATCTTATTCTTAAAAATCAATATATCTACCTTTCATCGCTCCCCTCACCCCTATTTTAACGAATGAAACCCATCTATTTGTAACCCCTAGAGGTCGCTTTTTCAGGTGATGGATAGGGAAATGATTCTTCCCCAAACGAAGTGATTGTTTTTAAAGGGGGAATTCAGAGAAGTAATAAGACTACAACGGTTTCACAGATTTTGAACGTCCAAAGAAGGAAGAGTCACTTTCCACTTTATTCCTAATCCGGAAATTAAAATAAGAAGACACCATTCACTGATCATCCAAATAATATCTGGACACGGGAGATTTCCTGCCTATTTCCAAAGATTTGGAAGAAGGCAGAAAAATGAATGCATTTGTTGAGAAATGGGTATGGTTCACCACAATTGAATGGAATGTATGGAGATCTCGGAGAGAAGGAAGGACCTGAAGATTGTAAATAATGATTTAAGTACAGTACTGATGGTACCGGGTGATCTCAAAACCCTGTAGCATAGGATGCGAAAGATTGACAATTTCATTCCGACTGGCTGAGAGTGTGCAGGTAGGGAGAAAGACTTCTATTCACCCCGAAAGGAATGTTAGTTAGACTGCTTGGCCCATGCAAGGTTGGACCATACTTATTCGGCAGTCTACCACAACATATCCTGTCGATACGGCTACGTTCATTGGTGGTCGGTTGTATGCAAGAAGAAGAAGGGGAATGCCATTATCGGTTATCGTTTGGGTCGTGGGAGAGAAATGAAATATCTCCCGCTGACCAAACAGGCAGGAGTCCAACCTTCTCGAGGTAATTTCAGCCATTATTCTGTGGAAGTATCCCCCAAGACATTAAAAGCCTGACTTGCCGCATTGAAACAAACCATGCATCATCAAGTGGACTCCTGCCCGTGAGGGAATGAAATAGTCGATGTCCTTGCCAAAGCCTCCCCTTAGTTGGATCCACCCAACTCTGTCACCGCGGAGGATGTTGACGCAGTGGCAAAACGCAGACTTTTTAAGCAACTCTCAAAAAGCCTTCCATTCCGTATTTCAATGGCCCCAGACACCAATCACTGCAAGACTCCGCACAGCACATTTTGAAGACATGTAAACAGCCCTAGCAATACTGGATCCTACTCCATTTGCAAGCATTGCCCCAATACTAGATCCTAGATACATTTGCCAGCTATACCAGATAATAGATATATTTGCCAGCTATACCAGACAATAGATATATTTGCAAGCATTACTAGATCCCAGAAACATTTGCAAGCCTTGCCCCAATTCTAGATCCTAGATTCATTTGCAAGCACTGCCCCAGACACCTTTCTTCAATCATTGCAAGACTCAGCACAGACGTGAAAACAGCAACGGACAACACCCGATCCTACTCCCTTTGTGAGCATTGCCCCTCATCGCAATGACGCCCAGAACACATCTTCAGCTGCCATGCCTTTTCTGCTGCACTCTTTGGACTCTCTTTCGAGGGAAGGTGTTCTGTACAGCCCTCGGGCTGACTGAGTTCATCCTGAAGACTTTTGGACACCATTTGATTGTTTTTTACTATCCATAGAAAACGACAACAGCAACAACAACTGCAGATGAATATTTTATAAATAATTTTTGATGTACGTATTTAATTCCGTTCAATCGATTAAATCTTTGAATCTGCAAAAGTTCTTTCGTTTCGCCCATCCGTATGCTCTTCAGTACGAAGAATCGAAGCAAGTACTATGCAATATCGTTTGAAAGAGATATATTTAATCGGACAGATCTTAAACCTCTTGGATTTTAATTATGTCGCTTAAAATGACGAAGTCTGATACAAACATCAAATTACAGTAATTTTATTTTAAATCCACAGTTAAGTGAAAGAATGAAAAAGTAAATTTAAATGCATAAATCTCTTGGAAACGCTCCAATATTTCAAATGCATCTTATATTATTATTATAGCACCGTCGTTCCGACTTCGGCACTGGAGGATTTCAGGTTCGAGACCCGATTTTACCGAATAACAGTCGTGTGAGGGGGTCTCTTTAAATCCGTCGGGACGAAACCCGCTGGTGTTGTGTGGAGAAGGGGATGCCAGCTCAGGTGTCATGTGACCTCGGTTCAAAATGCCGAGGTCCCTCCCCAAATAGCCCTGGTGTTGCTTAAAGATGGGGCGTTAATGTAACTAAATTAAATTAAACGCACTACGCTGTCCGTGGCATAACATCCAAGAGGAAATTATTTTCATATAAACTGGATTTGATTTCATTTGTTTGGGGGTTTAATCCATCCTACGCATGCGCAAAAGCATTGCCAAATAATAGGGGAAAACGGATTCATTTACTTCTTCATTTCAAATGAATGTACAGTATCTTTGTGATTCAATTTCACCAGGAAGAAAACCTTCTCATCTTTTCCCTCTACTCTTCTGAAGTAAAAAAAAACTTTCGCGATTTGCATTTTTTATTCGAAAGAAATTTGATAAAAATTAATTTTATTACATTCTTCGGATTGCCTGCAATCTCTGATCACGCAACGGTCCTCACGATCCGGATAATTCACGATTCCTCACGATACCCAGGGATGTTCGAAATCATTTGCCTCGTTATCACCCGGCAGGCACTCAATATTAAACAACCCCCGATCGATAATCCGCACACTTTAAGTTCATTTTCGGAAATCTTTGGGTCGCACGTGAATCGGGAGAGAATGAATTATTCATCCTTCATTGATTAACATCGGTCACGTGGGACAGTTTAAAATAACAAATGACGAGTCACGATTTTGAAGTGGAAAATGAATTTATCGTTCCACATGGGGACACGGCTTTGGATGCCAGAGAGTTTGCTGTTATTCCACTCAATAGATTCACTTTCTGCTGTTATTTGTTATTTTATAACCCGGGGTCTGGGTTAGGGGTAAAACATTTAATTTTTGTTATCACAATCGGGTCGAAATCGGCACACAAGATTCTGTGTGCACGTGAATTAAAAACACACAAATAGAAACAGTTTACATGTCTTAATCCTCAAGCTGTAGCTTGGGGTCTCAAAAACCCTAGTACCCAGTATTGCTCTCGATCTCAAAAACCCCAGTATTGCTCTCGATATAGAGGACTTTGTGACCACGACAGATTTTCTACTTGGGCCCAGTCACCACCACACACAGGGAACAAGCGTTCTGGCATAGGGGTAGCGTGTCTTCCCCGTGATCTAGGCGTCCCGGGTTCGGGCCCCGGTTCAGGCATGGTTGTTCTGAGTCCTATCTAAATGTAGTTTGAATGTTCCCTCCCCTTGTAAAAAGAGGTTGTGCGAGCGAATGTATGTGTCACCTTGATTTGAGCTAGAAATCAGACTTCTGCCCTCTGGGTGCTCAGGGGTCCTTACCCTCAGAAGCTACTGCACCCACTTCCCGTGGAAACAAGACATCATCATCATCATAACCCAGCCTCGTCTCAAAAATTAAAAACCACAAAGCGGGTTCAGCTTTTTGAGCCAGGTTTTCGTATAGGTGAAGGCTTGTAAATGAATTTGAATCCTTATCTGGTCATGAGATTTATAATTCCGACTTTTTTCTAGTTGCGTTCAGATAGACAAGAAGAAAATATAGAGGCCGCTGTCGCCTGTTTGGTAGAGCGTCCGTCTTGCAATCGAAAGGCAGCGAGTTCTGTCCTCGTCTCGGCCAAAGCCCGCCCTGTTGGCTGATGGCAGTTGGGGAACGTTCAATAGGTCGTAACTGCAAAGTTCCCATCTCAAATGCAACGTCTGAGGGTACTGAGTCGGTCACTGATTCGGATCTCAATTATAATTTGTGGATGAATGAATGAGTTTGACCGCCCCCTAAAAGGGTTGAGTCGTGGGTGTTCTCGTCCTGAACGGTGCTCGTCAACAACGAAAGGCGCACACCTCTGCCTTCATTCGAAAGAGCCGCGCTTATTCGAGCTTGATTGAGCAACCCGATCCGACAAGAAAATATTATTTCAATTCGCATAAATTATAGGAATATCGCAAAAAGACGTATTACCAGTGTTTTTATCGCACTACGATAAAAACACTGGTTTTTGACCACTTTGGCGATTTTTTTCCCATTGTTATTGATTGTAGTCCAAACTTTAATCTTTTCAGAACTACTTATCTTTTCTAGAAAAAGGAAGGCCTAAACTATATGAGAATTTGAGCAAATATTCTTCACCTTAAATTTGTCTTTCACTTCAAAGCTCTCAAAACTTTAATTTTCATCAAAATTCTCCGCCGTTAACAAGATATCTCAAACCTCAATAGAGATATTGATATAGAAATATCAGCACGTTTTAAATAATACGGGCAATGAAATGAACCCAAAGTTTTATTGTTGGTGAAATATTTTTTCCATTTCTAGGTTTTTTTAGAAAAATTAAAATGTGAATGGATGGAAAAAATGCATGTTAAGTATATTTTTACCCATCACTTCTTTGCATCTCAACATGTTTCTTAGATTTTGGATTCTTTTCATTCATTCTGTAACTTGTGTGCAAAGAAAAATATGTCGGCCGCATTACCATTTTGTGTAGAGTATTCACCATTTTGTTTCAATTTCCTTAAAATGTACTGAAAATTTTCCTATTTCTCAAAATATATTATATTTTCAAATAATTTTGTAATATTGTGTATTATAATTAGTAATATATATAAAAACCATAACTTAAAATAGTTTATAAAGAATAAATTTTTCTAAACTTTTCCTTCGAACATAGTCATATACCTTAAATAGTGCAAACACAATTCGATCGCCATAATTGAGCCTTCATTAGGGAATCACTTAACTCTTTTTGTAACCATCACTCAAAACAGGCGTCAATCAAAGATGCCGAGAATTCGCAGTATAATGTGAAAACATCAGGTTTCCCAAGTCATTGGAATAAAATGATTCCCGGCATTCCGATTTGAGATGTAGGAATGGATAGATTTCCTGATGAATTAATTCTCCGTGTGAAGGTGAGATCACTCAGTCGAATTCGGCTGTGAATTCATTCAGTTCCATTAGAATCTCCCGCAATGAGGGGAGTCAGAGATGGAGGGATTTGAAATAAGACCCCCCCTACGCTCGATTAGGGGGACGGCTGGATTTCAGAGTAGGACATGTGTAAAGGCTTGACTTATTGTCAGAGTCGGTCTTCTCTGTAAAGGGGCCCGGATGCAAAAAACCATTCGGGGCCCTAAATTCTTAGCAAAAGTAACAACAACAAGAAGAAAAGCATTTGCATATTTATTTAGTAATGCCTAATTTTGTTTTTGTTATTGATTACTCCAAGAAAATAACAAATTTTCCAATTTTTTTTTTCTATACTTAGGATAGCAAGGGCGTTTAAGCATTACACCCGTACGCTTGACCGCAGATAATTCTTAATTTGTTGAAAGAGGGTTCAGCATTTATTATATTTAGTCACCGGCAATGTAAAGGATTGTAAAAAATATTACTTTAGATACAGATACAAGTAGACAGCTGATGATTTGCAAGTCCATTCGAAAACAAAACCCGAATATATGCATGTTTAATTAATAATGCGTGATTTTGTCTTTGCTATTGATTACTCCATGAAAAAGACAATTTTTCTCAATTTCTTTTTTTTTTTTCGGTCAAGCACTATACCCATATACTTGACTGAAGATAATTATTTATTTCATTTTAATTAAGAAATAAAAGAGGGTTCAGCATTTATTGTATTTAGTCACTGGCATTGAAAAGGATTATTACCTTAGACATATAAAAAGTTTACAGCTCTGGCCTTCTCTATGAAGGCGCCCAGACGCAAGAAACCATTAGGGGTCCTAAATTCTTAACAAATCAAAAACAAGCAAAAATTACCAACATTTGCATATGTATTTAATGTTGCTTATTTTGTTTTTGCTATTCATTACTACAAGTTACAATTTTTCCAATTTTTTTTTTTCGATGCTCAGTATAGCAAGAGTATTTAAGCATTACACCCATATGCTTCAACGAAGACAATCCTTTATTCAATTTCAATTTGTTGAAAGAAGGTTCAGCATTTATTATATTTAGTCACTGGTAATGTAAAGGACTGAAAAAATATCGCATTAGATAGAGACAAAAGTAGATAACTGATGATTTGAAACAAAATAAGTTTCAAATATCCCTGATATTAATTAAGGAATTATAATTAAAAAAATCATAAATTAATAAAATCATAAAAGAAAGGGATTCTTTTTCATTTTTTGTACTTAAATAATATTTAATTAAAATAACAATTTTCACTACTTTAGTTGTGACAAAGTTATATGTATGAAAGAAATAACAGCCAAAGCAACATTATTGAGAGCCAAATCAGCGAATAATCCAAGAAAAGTTCCCTTTTCAAACCTTGAACCAAAATCATTGATTTTTTAAAAATTTAAACAGCAATTTTCATTAATTTATTTTTGAAAAAGTTATTGTCAAGAAAGAAATGACCGTCAAAGGAATATTATTGAGAGCCAAATTGGAAAATAATCTAAGTAAAGCTTCACTTTCAAAGGTTGAACCAAAATCATTGGCTTTTTTGATGACGCCATTTCGCAGAATTCGTTCAAAAAGGATCGCCAAAGAGAAAGAATTTCAAAAGACAAATTCACCCAGAAAGAAAAAGCAATTTATCTCAGCTGCAAATTACCCAAAACAACATGAATGCCGAGCGGGACTTTTTAATTAAGTATAATTAATTTTTGATTAAAACCCATCCGAATTCACGGCTTCCTTTCCATTCAGTATTTAATCACTAAACACTCAACAAAGGACTGGCATCTCTAGATAAATTACGGTCCGTTAATGAGTTTGTAGAAGAAGAAAGGGGCTATAGCAAAAACCAGAGGGTTTTTTTCCCTGAAGACTTATTAAGATGTCTTGTTTTCCTTTTAACGAATTAAGAAAAAAAATATTGTTTTATAGCAAAAATATATCCGATGTACGCATTTCATTTTCAAATATATTTGTATCAAATTTCTGAAGCCACTGAATTATAGAATAGGTCCAACAAATTAAGAGTCATAAATTTTTTATGAATTTTGAAATATATGTTTTGTTATGGCAAATAAAAAAATGGCACTGTGAAACATGCTGTATTCACGTATTTAGGTAAGTAATTGTTTCTATTTCACCGTTTTTTGGAAAAAAAGTATGATTAATCATTTAGATATGCATATATTATAAATGTAGAGATTATTTAATTAAGGGTCATTACCATTCCACATTTAGTTTTATTTTATTATAATAGATAGCACCATAGGTTCCTACTAAGTACCACCAACTCAAAGTTTAATCACAAGTCATCGAGTTTCAGAAAAGCGAGCTATGAGCATTCGCTCGGTAGACAGGGAGAGAGTGGGTCATTCGTTTCGACATCATGATTGTTTAATACGCTACGATGACACATAATTTAGCCATGGGGCATTCGATTAGACTTCATCTTTGGCGTCATCTAAAGGCATATCTATTGTAAATAGGCTGTCCTGTCCTAATTGTTAACGTCTTTTCTTTTAAATATTCTTTGCTGTAAATAACAAACAGTAAAATAATTTGATAATCTAAGTACTGGATCAATTTAAGTTATTCATCAACGTTCGAAGGAATTTTTGGCATTTTTGAAAACTTTTTAAAATTATTATCAATTATGATACAAAATACTATAAATCCAAAAACATAAATTGAAAATATAGCGTATTTTGAGAAGCAGGAAAATGAGTAGTATGAAATTGAACCAAAACGGTTGACACTCTAAACAAAATGGTAATACAGCGATCCTGTTTTTCTTTGCACACAAGTTTCAGAATAGAAGGATGAATGAAATTAACCAAAATCTCGGAAAAGTTTTGAGATGCAAAGAAGTTGTGGGTAAAAATAGATGCATAGATGCATTTTTATATAAATTAACAACTTAATTTTTATAGAAACACCTGTAAATGAAAAAGTATTTCAGCAACAATAATCTTTTGATTCATTTCGTTGCTCATGTTATTTAAAACAAGCGCTGAATCTTTTACGTAAATACCTCTATTAGTTTTTGAGATATCGTGTTAAAGGTGGGGCATGACAATTAAGTAATTTTACTTTTTTTAAAAAATTTGTACCACACGCATTAAGTAATACTGAAATTTTCAGCAACCCAGCGTTTCTACATTCAAGCTTCTATAATTTTCTTAAACGCCTGGTAGATACCCAGGCCTAAAGCTGCGGTAACCCGGGGGCATTCAATGATGGCCCAAAGTTTCTTTCTCATCGCCCTATGAATGGCTCGGCTTATGCAAACAAGCCAGCATAGGTGTTAGCTCTGTGGCTTAGTGGTAAGATCTCGGTTTAGGAACCGGAGGGTTTCAGGTTCGAGGCCCGATTCCACCAATAGGACCGCCGTGTAAGCGGGTCTGGTGCACGTTCAATCTGTCGGGGCCAAACGTTCTCCCGTTGGTGTGGAGAAGAGGGTTCCAACTCAGGTGTCATCTGACCGCGGTTCCAAAATAGCCCTAGTGTTGCTTTAAAGCGGGACGTTAATATAACTGAACTATGATACCCTTGCATAAGCGTCGATGGTAATTACATCTGCCATGCCAGACCCAGGAACTGTAAATAAAATATTTTGAAAATGCAAAACAAAATAGAACATTCGTTTGGAGCATTTTCAGATGCAGTTCATACTACTTCTTGAACATTCTAAAATGTTTTTGTTCGTCCGACACGAAATAAGCAACTTCGAATGACAGAACAATGGTTAAATTGGTCAACCTGAAACATTGGCAACGGCAAAGTTCATCACACTGGGTTCTTCCAACTGTTTTACACATGAAGAGTGTTTCTGTATACATTCTGGAATGCATGCTAAGTTTTTTAAGGCCCCGTCTCATGGCGGGATATTGTCCGCATTCTTTGTCAGCAAACGACAATGAAAATGACGTCACTTCAAAGTTTCATATGATTGGTTGAATTCCGTTTGAAGACAATATTTCCGTCACTTGCGTCATAACTGTCAAGTAGGTTAAAACAAGTGGACGATGACGAAAGGCTTGAAATTAGAAACAGAATCTTTCAATGTTTAATCACCGAAAGTTCAACACAGACTCAACTTTTCGCATTAAATTGTGTTCTAATAATAAATTCTGGAGTACACAGAAACTGAGGGACTGGTTATTAAAAAAAATTGTAAGTAATGGCTGAAAATGGTATAATTAAGCTGCTTGGTGACTAATAAAATGCCTTCACAAGCTTTAATTAAATTAGCTGCTGAACTTATCACCAATATATGTCAAATAATTTTAGTGAAACAACAAACAAATAAATTTTCAGGTCAGGAAATTCTTGGCTGAGAGTTTCCAAGGTTGAAATTCTTGTCTGGGTTATAAAGCACTAGCTGGCACCCGGTGCGTTGCTGATGCCGAAAAAATTATTTAGCGCCATCAGTCAATCATTTGGCGATGTTTTATCGAAACAGGATGAACAGCACATAAAATGCGAACAAGCAAATAGTCATTTTCAATCTATTAGATTTGTGTATTCTTTTAGAATTTGTAAACGTTCTTTCAGAATGAGAATGAAAGAAACTATTTGTTGTGTCTCGTGACTCGTTCGGAATTCTCAAGTTTAATTTTAGGAAAGGAGATTAAAACACCTTATTTTTAAACATATAAAAAATATTTATATAATAAGATCATTAATATAGTTGAAAAGATAATTTTTGAAAATTAGGATGGTACAAAATTATTTGTACAACAATATTTTTGGAAATTACTGCAAAAAAGCTAAAATTTAATTAAAATGTAGAACTCCTTGTATTGGTCTCTAAATTTTCTCGCATCATCTGTGATAAAGGTGTTACCTCTGAGAATGACTTGCACGACATTTGTGTTCAATAGCTACAGAATATGAACCTTTCACTTGGATTTAGTATTTCTATGGAATCTATTGTCTCCCCGGCGAGTTATTTGGAGATGAATCCTTGGTCAATAGTTGTGGTTGGGATTCAAATTTTAGATAATCGTACTATGCCTATAACCATCCTGTATATGTGAGCACTAAGCTGAGCAAGTTTAATCGCCATTGGATGAACGGTTTAGGAAGGCAAACAGACTAACATTCATTTTTATTTATGTAGACTAGGGAGTTAATTCAGGACATTCCAATTTTCAGCAGAATATATTGTTTGCAGAATTAAACTAATGGCTATTTTGTTTAGTTAATTTAGAAGAGTGCAAGGAACTGGACTGAATACGGTTCTCGCTTTTCTATCCCTGGGTGCCGATGTGATTTCTGTTGTATGACTTTTCCGCACACTTTCGTATTAATCCTAAAACTGTCTCCTAAATATACCTATTGTTGCTTTACAACAGGACGTTAATATAACTAAACTAAACATAAAACTGCCAATCAGTGGTCTTGTTTACAAGGCGGAGGTTGTGTTACTGTTTAGTTTTAGTTTAGTCTAGTTATCCGTAGTTCTGGATAGTCCCGCTTCGAAGCAACACTAGGGCTATTCTGGGACGGACCTCGTCCTTTTGAGCAGCGGTCTGAGGGCGAGAACGACACCCAAACTGGCACAACCCCCCTCTCCCCACCACGCCAGCTGGAGGACGTTTGGCCCAGACGGATTTAACGTGCACCAGACTCGCTTACACGACGGTTCTTCAGTGGAATGAAGTCTCTTAACCTGCAACCCTCCGGATTTGAAGCTGAGAACAGACAGCCAGGCCACCGTGGCCTCGGCGTTGGACTCGCATCTCTTATGTTGGGAGTTCGAACTCCAACACAGACTCCCATTGGCCGCAATTTATTTCCAAGTAATAAATTCGCAAATGTGGGAATGACAGAAAAATAACGTGAAATGAAAACGTTGTATAAAAAATTAACAAATTTCTAGTCACTTTAATTGGTAGGAGGGGTAGGATTTGTCTTCGACGTCACCGGTTCGGGCATGGTTGTTCTTCTGTGTGTTCTATCTGTGAGACGTGTGAATGTTCCCTCCTTTAAAAAGGGAGTTGAGCAAGCGAATGTGCGTTATCATTTGAGCTAGAAGTCAGACTTCTGTCCTCTGGGTGATCAGGGGCCTTTACCCTCAGAAGCTACTGCACCCCCTTTCCGTGGAAACACGGGCACGACATCCTCATTATCATTGGATTTTTTGAAATATTAAACAGACGCAATTTCAAGATGAGTGAAGCAATAATGTGAGCCTAGCTCGCATGTTTCGATTCGAAACTCACTCTATAGGTGATATAAAAGCTCTCCTTGGAGATCTTGGCTATTGAACTTCTATCACGACTTCTGCTTTTGGAATCATGAACAGTTCTTGGAGTTCAGCGCATCAATGCCCACTACAGTGGCAAGTTGATGTGTCAGCACATTAACAAAAGCACCAACAAAAGGTAGATTCCAGGTGTTCACTTATTTCGATGAAGGTTGGCTTTCGTGACAACTTCTCATCCCAGACACTTATTTCGGGGTTGACTTGTGACGAGGAAACTGCGTGCTCAATTTCCACTCTCGAAAGCCAAAACGGAACGATATCCATCGTTTGTTTTGCAACATCTTTGGGAAATCTTTTCAGCCAGAAAGTCAATTACGTCTCCCACTGGATCAACAGTGAGTTTCATATTGTTTGCAATGACATATGACATTTACAAACCACTTACCTTCGCCACAAGCACACACTATTCAATAACTTAAATTATTTTATTGGGGTATGACATCGCTCAGTGAAAAACTGGGTAGGTTGTTGATCACACCATAGCCGGTCAAATGACTGATTATGGACTTTTGCATCGAAAATGCGGATATCATCTTATAGGTTTCGCACATTTGACTTCATGACTTTCTCTAAAACTCCTATACAGTTAATATGCTATTATTTTTTTTCTTTTTTCTTTTGTTTATTTTGTCTAAGAATCCCGGTACAATACTTTGCACCTGGGATATTTGATAGGGAGAACAACTTATTGCTTGACAAAAATATTGTATCTGAAATTATCATGTAATCCACATTTAATGTATTGTATTCAGTTATTTGCGCATTTAATATGTTGTGTCCAGTTATTTGCACATTTCTACAATTTCGTGCATTTCATTTTATAATAAAACTAAATTTGGTGTAGACATGACAGAACAAATGGAGTGAAACAAATGCCATGAAATCTGATCTACTTAGAAATATTTTGTAAATGTTTTAAAACTTTATAATAAGAAAAAATTATTTATCATTAAAACTTTCATATTTTAAAGAAAGGCATCTTCATTTTTAGTTCAAGAACAAAAAATTATATTTATTAAACTATCAGGAATATTTTAATAAATGATTTAATAAATTAAAATACTTTTGCTTGATAACATCTTGTAAGACATAAAAAAATTGACATTTAGCTGGAATATTTTATTCCCATTGTTGCTTATAAAATTCTTTTATACAAAAATTCTGAAATAATAAAATGCAAGATTTTATGAAATGATTTAATGATTTTATCAAATGATTAAAAATGAGCAGTTTTTTGCAAATAAAAAGAAATTTTACGTTTAGTTGGAATACTTTTACTGTTGTTTACTAAGCTGTTTAATATAAAAATTCAAAAAGCGATTTTTTGTATTCATCTCGAAATTAGTCACATACTATTTTCAATCTAACAAGCCGCAAATAATAAAGTCGCATTTCTATCCAATAGGAACCGATAATTTTAAAAAAACTAAATAAAAACATTAAAAAAAAGAAATGGTGTTTCAAATAAATAGTGTACATGGCATAAAATTTTGTAAAATTTCAAGAAAATTGAAGCGATACTATTTCCATTACAAAACAAACATAATTTTATGCTTTGCAGATTATCCTACTTTACGTAGCTCCATTTGTGAATGTTTTGATAGCTGTAAACATCACTTATCTGATTAACATGCGTATCTCCAACAGAAAGCGATTATCTACATCCACCGATTTCACTCAGAAATCTGCAGCCCGCTCCTGAACAAAGACCGGCTCTCATTAGCTGCTAAGGCAACGCGAACTGCAATTGTGTTCAGGCTCCGATTCTGCATTTGCACCGCTCTTCATTCATCAATCATTTCCATTCCGACCGAATACGTTGCGCAGAATTTGGGTGAGAGAGCACATGAACGAGGAATGGGGAGGCTTCCAGTCTTAGGATTACAGTTTCGGTCATTGCAGGTATGAAAGACAAACGCGATTCGCAAGGATTTAGAAATGAAAGTTGAGATTTTTCACAACATTCGAAAATACTTGCTCTCAAGTTATAGCATGATACTATACAGTAGTTATAACGAAATATAGTATTATTATTATTATTATATAAAAACATAGTATTATTTTTATATGAAAACATAGTATTATTATTATATAAAAACATAGCATTATTATAAAAACATATCACTAATATTATATAAAACCGTAGCATTATTATTATATACAAGCAGATAACTAATATTATATGAAACATAACATTATTATAAAAAAACATATCTCTAATATTATATAAAAACATAGCATTATCTATATCAATAAAAATGAATGTTTGTTTCTCATGCCTTAATAAACTGTTCATCCGATGGCGATGAAACTGGGTCAGCTTATTGTTTACACCCAAGGTATGGTTATAGGCATAGTAGAAGTATCCAGAATTAAATAAAAACTTTCGAATCTCAACCGCATCTATTGACCAAGGATTCATCTCCAAATAACTCGCCGAGGGAACAACAAATTCTGTAGGAATGTTAAATCCAAGTGAAAGGTTCATATTTTATAACTATTGTACGCAAATGTCATTCTCAGAGGTCACAACTTTACGAGGTAAGAAAGTTTTGGGGGAACCAACCGTTGGACTTTTTAAATTTTAAATAAATGTTAGCGTTTTTGGCAGTAACCACCAAAAATATTGTAGTACAAATCCTTTTGCACCCTCTTCATTTTCAAAAATTATCTTTTCAACTCTATTAACGATTTTAGGGTACAAATGTATTTGCCATATTTAATCAGTTTTTAAAAAAAATATTTCAGTAGCATTTTCTGACATTAAATACTGTCGAATATGAAACGAGTCACGAGATGCAATAGATCGTTTCTTTCATTACCGTTCTGAAAGAACACGAAGCGATGCAATCCTAAAAGAATACACAAATCTAATACATCAAAATGAATATTTGTTTGTTCGTGTTTTATATGCTGTTCATCCCATTTCGATGAAACATTGCCAAATGGTGGATGGATTGCGCTTCATATTATTTTTGATTTTTGGCAGCAACGTGCCGAGTACCAGCTAGTTATTGTATAAAAACGTAGCATTGCTTGCTCTCAAATTATAGGAATACAAAATAAAACAAATTGAATGATTAAGAGCAGTCTGAATGGACAAACAATCGAGGTAACGAACGGGATTGCGTTTATCGCACAACACCAAAACCATCTTCGTTTTTAGCTGAGCTGTGGATTCCAAAATTGAACAGAAAACGTTACATTAGAAATGCACTAAGCAAATATGAATCCATTGCATTCATTCTTAACAAGTTTGAGCTTATTTTTCTCCTAGAGTCCATAAGAGTTTCAAAGAACTCAATGAATTTCCCGATCTATTCTTGGAATCTATCCAAAAAGAAATGTGTTTGGGATTTAATTATTTTTAAATATTTGTTTTCAGTTATTTTTTATTTGTTTGTTGTTTATTCTTAGTATAAGTATTTATATGTATAAAAGAACACTGAACGAAGATGGCGCAGAGTAGGCTCCCACCCATGAGTGTGTTTGCAATACGTATTGAAGTATTTTTTGTCATCCTTTTGTTGATGTGAAACGGGTGCAAACCCTTTTCAGGCAAGCACCCGCTCGCTCTCCGTTAGCGGCAAAAAGGATTATTTCTCTCGCTCGTTGTGAGCGGCACTTTCTGTATTTCAACATATATTAAATATTTTCGAATATATTATGTTTATATTGTTCGCTCTTGTCAGCGGCATTTTTAAACATATATATTCTGCGTTTCCATACACATATGTGATCGTCGTCCATGTTTTGTATGTTTATATATGTATGTATGTGTGTGTGTGAAAATATGCAAGAAAAATTAAAGAAGAATTTTTCAAAGGGTTAAATACACACACACTGAGCTACATATAAAAAATGGCCACTTCCAATATTTTAATTTAAATAAACAATGATGCTTTTAATACACTCTGTGAGCAAGATTTCTGGTGCTTTATATTGCGGAGTCACGCCAATATGGAGATAGAATTCCAACAAGGATCGAACACACAACCTTACGATTTGCAGTGGCGTAACATATCCGCTATATAAAAGTGATCGCCGAAGTTTAGTGGTTGTTACTGGCCTCTTAAGATACCACCACGAATTTACCATAGGGAGTAACATTGAAAAATAATTATAGATTTTTATGAATGCTATATAAAAATAAACATTCAGGTGTTTACAAATTATCTAGGCATCCGATAGGAGGTCTTTCTCTGGCCCAGGATTCCATATAATGTTTAAAAGGCATATTTAGAGGGCGCTGTGTTCAGGGCTTCACACAAGTGACGTCACTTTAGTTTTAGTTTGCTGACGAAAAATGCGGAAGATATTTCACTGTGTAATAAGGCCTTTAGAGAAGCAAAAGTGACGAAGACACACGAACGACAAGTTTCCTACGCCCCATTGAGATAGATATTTAATTCAATAAAACAACAATTTTAGAATTTTTGTAGCTATATTCCAAAACGTTTCATCTGAAGATTTTAAATTGTATAACCGAATCTAATTATTTGGTTGTAGGTAACACTGATATGAAATCTTTAGAGTTTTTATAAAATTTAAGAATTCTTTTTTATTCCTCACAATTCGTATTTATTTTCATAAAGGAGAGTTTTTCTATTTTGCTGCACTTTAAAATTTCTTTAGCTTTAGAACAAGAATTTAAAAACACTGCATTCAAAATCATTTAAAATAAAAGATTTTTCAGGTGTAAAAGAATGTTGTTATAAGTTGAGAAGTTGGCTGAAAATACAACTGCAATATAATTTGCGCTTCTTATAGTTGCATTTTGAATATATAGCACATAACTCACAAATTTCTTACATGAATAACTAAAAAAAATGAAAATTAAATTATTAATTATACCACACACACACACACACACACATATATATATATATATATGTTGAAAACTTAAAAATTTAATCCCTAAAAGTTTAAGTTGCAAAGCTCACAATGAATATTCGAATTTCCTTTCGCATGTTTGAGATCTGAAACTGACTAACATTTTCTTAGTGCAAGTACCACTAAAATACAAGAAAAATCTTTACTCGTGGCGCCATCTATCGGACATGTGGCGAACTGATTATTTGAAAATGTGTATTATGGCTATTCATACAAGATAAATTTTTGTTGGCGATAATGATTGTTACATTTATTAATAATTCGTTAACACAGCATTTTAATTGTAAATATTTTTATTATTTTAATTGTAAATATTTTAGAATTTAATTGTAAATTTTTTAGTATTTCAATTGTAAATAAGTCGTTAACACAGTATTTTAATTGTAAATATTTCAGTATTTTAGTTGTAATTTTAATTGTATTTTAGTATTTTAATTGTAAATAGATTCCAAGTTCCATCAGTACACACTTCTTTGCTTTTAATATTACAATTATATTGATTTATTACAAGCATAAACTTTTAAACGATTATGATGTGGGAATATCTTCCTAAAATTAGTTATCTGTTTCGAAAACCAAATTTTAAGTCACGCATCCATAAAAAATAAATTGTGCTTCGTTATAGAAAGACAATTCATTTTTATTTTTGATTTATTGGAATAGATAAAGGAAAATTCTAAGATAATAGAATGTTATTTATGATTTCTGGAATTCATGAAATAGATTTTCCTGTGCTATGTCATATTTACATATCACAGGAAATTGCATGATAAATTTTACTGAAATTCATTATTCCAAGAAAAAAAATCATGTATTTGACTAAAAGAAAAGAGCTTTTTTTTAACATCTTTCGCTTTCAACCATTTAAGATTTTTGTTAGTTATTCATGAAATATGATATTCATTCTCAACTGATATCTAAATAGACTAACATGTGTGCACACAACATGCTGTTTTCAGTCTAGAATCGCGGACAGACATGAAACGGGCACGAGTAACAAAAATTCATCTGTTTCTTGGCGACTTATTGATAAACGCATATCAAAAGATGCCCTTCATTATTACTGAAACAGTAAATATACAGAAGTTGTGAGATTATTTATGAAGCTTTCATAGATTTTCATTTTATTATAAATTACGTAAAATAACGTGATAATCGCTGCCCTATCAAAATACAGAAATCGAGAAATCCTTTCTTAAGCTTGTTTCGGGTTTCATTTTATTATAAATTATTTAAAATAATGTAATAATCGCTGCCCTATCAAAATATAGAAATCGAGAAAATCTATCTCAAGTTTGTTTCTGATTTCAATTTATTATAAATTATATGATATAATTTGGTAATCGCTGTCGTATCGAAATACAGAAATCGAGAAATTATTTCTTCAGCTTGTTTCGGATCTCATTTTATTATAAATTAGACGATATTATGTGGTAATCGCTGTCCTATTAAAATAGAGAAATTGAGAAATTATTTCTTAAACTTGTTTCGACTTTTATTTTAGTTTAAAGTACACAAGATAATGCGGTAATCACTATCATATCAAAACCAGAAAGTGAGAAACTATTTCTTAAATTTATTTCGATTTTCATTACATTACGAATTAAACGATATATATGTGGTAATCGCTGTCGTATCAAAACACAGAAACCCAGAAATTATTTCTTAAGCTGTTTCGAATTTTCATTTTATTATGAATTAGACAATGTAATGTGGTAATCGCTGTCATATCAAAATGTAGAAATCGAGAAATTATTTGTTAAGTTTGTTTCGGTTCTTATTTTATTATGAATTACAAAGTATAATGTGTAATCACCCAGAAATTAAATGTTTTCTAACATTTGATCAAGTACACTTTTAGCCGAATTATATTGTACGCATCAGAAAGCCACTAGAAGCAGTACTAGAATGCGTTTTGAGTAAGGTTATTATTTTTATTTCGCCGAAAGGCAGTTAATCTGCTTTTGAGCATTTCTCATATTTACAAAGAATTTTTAGTGCAAGACAAATAAAAATATTGAATAAATTTTTTTAAAAACTTAAATTTTGTAAAAAAATTCATGATCAAAACGTGATGTCTTAAAAACTTATTAACATGTTGCCTTGAAATTTTGCATATAAGTTACTTTATGATTGCAAAAGTCAATGAAATAGAGATATAACTTTGAATTGGGAAATTTTTGTCTTAGAGTTACATGGAATTTTCAACAAGGAATTTTGGGAAATTTTCGATACAGTTATACTCTATTAGATATCACTATACAGATATACTCTATTGGCTTTCACTTTTTTAAAAAAGATTATAATTTTTTTTAGATTCAATTCATTTCCTTCACCACAACTGTGAGTTCGTTGTGCATAAAAATAATTGTTATATGTGCAATAGAATATTCTCTAGAGCTTTTTGCTTTTTATTGCATTTGCCACTATTTTTTACCCAAATTGACAAATTTTACCGAATCTGAACTGACGCATGATTTCCTGGTTAATATTTTTCATACCTTACAATCACATTGATTCAGAAAATGAACTAAAATAACCATTAGAGAGAAATTTACAAATATTTGTCTCTGTAAGTAGAATGATATCTTAAGCTGAATTATTATTGAATAAATTGAATTATTATTGAATAAAGCGATCGGACTATTATAGAATAAAGCGATCGGATTATTATTGAATAAAGTGATTGGACTATTATTGAATAAAACGATCGGATTATTATTGAATAAAGTGATTGGACTATTATTGAATTAAGCGATTGAATTCTTACTGAATAAAGCGATCGAATTATCAATGAATAAAGTGAAGAAAACAACACCATTAAAAATTCTGCTGAAGTAGAAAGAGAAATGCAGAAAAATTTTGTGAGAGGTATTCTTCAAGGATTGAAAAAAAATTATCCTCCGATTAGGTTTATTATTTAAAACAATGTGTGATTTATCAATCTTAGAAAACTTCACTGGATACACATTTATTTTAAATGAAAATCTTACCTTTACATGATGTGTTTCGATTTTTGAAGAACAGGTACTCACCTATAAATAAGAGAAAAAGAACATGTAATACAAAACTTGGAAAGCTAGAATATCATACTAAAATTTCCTAAAACATTTTTTTAAATTCTAAGATTTTGACGTATTTATTACACAAAAAGTAAGATAAATAAAGGTATACAGTATTATCACTAAATTAGTTTTTTTCTATGGCAATAAATCAAGTCTTTTTTTTAAATTACAACCTTATAATCTTGGATTTAAAAAAAAACAACACCCAAAGAGATTTGGTGAATTTTTAATTTATGATTATGCCGATATTGATGAAAAATATTCACCCTGTAATTCAATTTTAGCAGAAATAAATTGGCCTTACTGGCTCATGGCAGTTGGGGCACGTTCAATAGGTCGTAACTGTGAAGTCCTCCAAGTTCCCATACCTCTAGGGGTACTGAATCTATCTCTGATTGGGATCTAAATTCTCACTGGAGGAAAGAGTTCAACTGCCCCCTAAAAAGGTTTGTCTCGTGTGTGTTCGAGCAGAGTGGTCCTTTGAAAGAGCTAAATCTCATTCAGCTTGGTGTGACCAAATGGTATGAGACAGAAACGAGCCCAGAAGTAAATGAATATGTAAATAAAATTTAATAAATTAGTGAATACACATGCGTCATATTCAGAAAATAAAAAAGTTTTAAAAAATGTTAAGCTTCATTCCCTTTTTTTCACGAATACTTTTTTTTCCTCTCATTTTCGAAATTTAACCCTTTAACCAGCTGGATCGAAGAAAGTCGTTCTAGCTAATTTCTTCTATAACGGATAGAAAGTAGAAACTCTTCTTCGATTATTACACAAAATAGGTTGAAATGAAGAATACTGTTTTACAAACAATTTTTCTAAGATGGCTGCAACATAGAAAATCGTTAATGCTTTCTCTTTTTGTAGTAAGGGTCATTTTATGAGGATCTAATAAAAAATTGATAGTTGATGGTGGTTTGCCAAATAGTATTTTCCCAAAAGCCATGCAGTCATCTCACAATTGTAATAAGGTAATTGGGCTGATAAAAGAAAAGATAAAAAGTGTTGAAATGAACAAGTCGATAGAGTTGAATTGGATGAAGGCCCATATTGGGATATGTGGTAATGAAAAGGCGGATCACTAAGCGAAGTGGGCGACACAGAAATAAAGTGTTGATATTACTGTCCCCAAATCAAGTGATGTCTTAAAAGGGGAATGGAGAGAAGAAATAAAGCTGCAATGGATTTTACGGATGGTATGTGTCCAAGAAAAAAGAAGGATCACTTTCGACCTTATTCCCAATCCCGAAATTAGAATAACATCCACTTATAACCCAAATACTATCTGGACATGGGAGATTTTCTGCCTTTTTCCAAAGATTCGGAAGAACTCAGGAAAATAAATGCATTTGTGGAGAAACGGGTACGGTTTATCTCTATTTAATGGAATATAGGGTGATCTCAGAGTGAAGGAAAAATTTGTAAATAAAGGTTTAAATACAGTACTGACAGTACCGGGTCATCTCAAAACCCTGAAGGACATGATGTGAAAGAGGGGCAGTTTCATTCGACTGATTGAGAGTGTGCAGACGGGGAGAAGGCGGCTATTCACCACCCCGAAAGGAATGCTAGTTGGACGGTTCGATCCACGTAAGGTTGGACAACATTTATTCAGTAGTCGACGCCAACCAATCCTGTCGATACTGCTACGTTCAGTGGTAGCGGGGTGGTCGCCTGTATACAAGAAGATGACGGTCTATGGATTAAATGCAAAAAAATGACTTAAAACTGATTGAAAATTATTATTGAAAAATTAGTGCTGACGATATTTTACCTTGTGATAAGGCCTTAATACGCCACGGTGGTAAGTAGTTTTGCCATGGGGAATTTAGATAGGCTTCACTCTTGGTGTAATCTAAATGCTCTACTTTTATCTCTAATGTAAATAGCCTGTCCTGTCCTCATTGTTAATGTCTTTTCTTTTGAATATTCTTTGCTCTAAATCAATTTGACTATTTATTTACATTGCATACCCAAAATAAAACAGCAAATCAAGTCTGGAGAAATCCATTTCATTTATGGATCGAGAAGGAGATAACTATAACAGTATTAGACACATTATTTTTAAACTTCTCATTTAAATGAAAACACAGTTGTCAACAATCACACAAGCCAGACTTTTCTACGCCAGTTGGGGTAACGCAATGCGGATTAGACAGTTTTTATCTCCTTTATTCCGTTTTATTTCAACTTAAAAGTACTTAAGAACCGAAAGATCGATTCATGAACATTTGATTTTAAATGCATCAAAAACTGAGAAAGTAAACAGAATCGCTTGAAATAATCGGTCGAACTTCTGCTCAGACCAACCTCATTTCTGTTGGATTTTTAAAAAATGAAGCCTTACGTCTTTGGTGGGATTTGGTCTCGGCTCAAAAGTGATTGTTTTCCTTAATTTCAAATTTTTCCTTTCTTTCAAAAATTTTTTAAAACCAATAAAAGGGACTAAGTTTAAATAAAAAATTATTTGCCTCATAAAAGATTTTATCCAACAATTGCGAATATAATCCTGATCGAAGCTAAAAACCTCACTTTATTCTCATCAATCTTCAACTTAAAATTTTCACTATTCTCTGAACTCGTATCAGCATATCATTAAGGTATCCGACTACATTCGAAGGAAAATTTTTGAAAAATTCAATTTCTTTAAAACTATGGTTTTTAGATGTATTGTTAACTATACTACAAAATGCTATAAATACAACACAATTATTTGAAAATAGGATATATTTTGAGAAATGGGAATTTTGAAGACATTTAACCAAAACAGTTAACTCTCTACATGAAATCGTAATGCAGCAATTCTCTATTTCTTTGTACACAAGTTATAGAATATGAAGATGAATGAAATGAACCAGAATCTAAGAAAAATGCTGAGATGCAAAGAAATGATAAGTAGAAATGTAATGCAAATATGCAATTTTTTCCATTAATTCACAACTTCATTTTTCTAAAAACATCTGTAAACGAAATATCATTTCTCCCCCAATAAAACTCTTGGTTCATTTCATTGTCCATATTATTTAAGCCAAATGCTGAGATTTTTATATAAATACCTCTATTAGTTTTTGAAATATCAGGTGAACGGTGGAGAATTTTTATGAACATTAATGTTTTGAGAAAATGGAAGTGAAAGACACATTTTAGTTGAAAAATAGCTGACACTGGGTGATAGGCGAGGCCTTCCTTTTACTAGAAAATATAACCTGTTTTGAAAAGAGGAAAGTCTCAACTACAAGAAATAACAATAGAAAAAAATCGCCAATTAATCGATAACCAGTGTTTTTAACTTAGTCGTATACCTTCAAATTTTCCCATTTCTCTTTTCCCTCAACAATAAACTGATAAACGATTCTCTAAAAATTCAATTACACCATTTCTTTAAATTTTCTGCTATCTTGCCAAAAGCAGACGGGGAAAAAAATAAGAGCCCTGAAGTCACAACGACGCAAAAATGAAATACAACTCGAAAGAAAGTATTGTTTCTCTCTAAGTCTGTTAATGACAATCTGAGCTTTAGATTTTGGTTTTTCGTAGCTTCAGGCTACCAGACTTCAAGATAAAAGAAAAGACTGTTCCTCCTTTAGAATGATAAAGTCTTTCATAAAATTTAACATCAAAAAGTGGAAGCTGCATTCAGAAAAATAGTCGTGGCAAACTTTATTTAGTTTTTGACTGGTGTTTTAGAAAAATGAGTTTGGTGTTTTTTGGATTTTATAGGCCCAAGAGCCCTGGTGTTGACTATGCTAAATTAGTTTTAGAATTAAAATACATAATTTCAGCTATAAAATGCAATGTAAAAACACTTTAAAAGCATGAAGAATATTCCATATAATAGGTATCTTTAATAAATAATTTAATAAAGAATAGGTATCTTTTCAAAGGCTATCAGTTTTTTAACCTGTCGCACCAAACGCTTAGATATCTTTTAGATACCAAAGGCTTAGGTATATTTTAGGTTTAGGCTGACAGTTTGTTATCTCTTCACTCGGAGTGTATGAAGCTGTCGACTTCAGTAATTTTAGAACTTGTTTACTAAGGTCCAGTGGTGTAGTTCCAACGCGAAGGACCGAGGTTTGATCTTCGGACTGGGCAAGGTCCACTCGGCCTTTCATCCCTTCAGTAATGAACTGGGGATCAAGCATACTTGGGGACTAAACCCTGGCGGTATATAGCAATGCTTCGCCACCCAAGGTCCTCCCTGAATAAAGCAGATATGTAGCTCTTGGCCTTTAGTGCTGTGGTCGTTTTTAAACCTTAGTTTGTGCCTCAGTAGTTTTTTTGCCCGTCGTAGTTTTTAACCTAAGTTTTAGCTTTAGTAGTTTTTTAGTTATAATAGTTTTTTAACCTTAATTTTAGCCTCAGTAGTTTTTAAGCCTGCCGTAAATTTTAACCTTAGTTTTTGCCTTAGTACTTTTTTTTGCCAGTCGTAGTTTTTTAACTTTAGTTTTAGCCTTAGTACTTTTTTAGCCTGTCATAATATTTTAACCTTAGTTTTAGCCTTAGTAGGTTTAAGGCAGACGTAGTTTTTAAACTTAGTTTTAGCAGTAGTTTTTAACCTTAATTTTAGCCTGTCATAGTTTTTTAACTTTAGTTTAAACTTCAGTAGTTTTTTAGCCTAATAATTTTTTAACCTTAGTAGTTTTTCAGCCTTAATAATTTTTTAACCTTAGTACTTTTTTAGCCAGTCGTAATTTTTTATCCTTAGTTTTAGCCTTAGTATTTTTTTTAGTTTTTTAGCCTTAATTAAATTTTAAAAAATCTTTAATTGTATCAGGAAATAACAGAACATTTTAGAATGAATTTAATATGGCTTAAATCAAAATACATGTTTCGAAATTAATTTGAATTTTAATAACATTTTAAAATATCATTATATGTAAATATTAGGTTCCTCCATATCCAGGTTATAGAACTTCATAAACAACGTCAGACTCTACATTTCTTTTATAAATAAAGTAAAAGTTTAAAATAAAAAATTAAAATTTCTTGATCTTTAATAATTTCAAGAGATAAGCATATAGTTATAATATTTAAGCAAACAAAGATTCTAAAATCCAAACAATTCCTTTTAACCATTTTAATGTCACTGGAAAAGAAAACAGTTTAAATAATACATTACTCATTAATTAATGCAACAAAGCATTGTTTCCTTTCCAAACAAAAATCGGAATAAAATCTTTCTAATTTAATTATCGCTCTTTTTTTATTAACAAGGGATTGAATGTTTAATATTTCATGTATTGCACTAAGGAAACAGATCAGTGTTTGTTTCGGAAGCCATAAGTAAATATTCGTGAAACTTTCCCCCGTTAAATATTTTCTTTTCTTTTCGAAGCAAACAGAGCCGACTGAATCGGAATCTAAAATTTCCAATGAATAATTGCTTCTTCCGATTCTGTCAATATTGTTTTAAAGCGTCCGATTTCAGTTCGGGGTTTGTTGAACATCGATCGAAGCTGTTTGCTTTTCGACTCATAATCCTCGATTTGTTTTGCTTTCATTCTTGCAAGGAAGCGAAAACACGTGTGTTCGTGCATTATCGAGAGATTGTTTAATCAAGCAAGACGCTTTTTGGAGACAGATAATTCATTTTGTTCGTCATCTCTGTAGGAGTAGACAAAATTATTCTTGTCTTATGCGTTTGGAATGCCAATTATGCAGATGACAACTACGAAATAAAGTTTTTTATCAATGTAAAAGATGTAAAGAAATGCATCAATGTATAGAACTTTTTATCAATGTAAAAGATGTAAAGAAATGTATCAATGTAGAGAACTTTCTATCAATGTAAAAGATGTAAAGAAATGTATCAATGTATAGAACTTTTTATCAATGTAAAAGATGTAAAGAAATGTATCAATGTATAGAACTTTTTATCAATGTAAAAGATGTAAAGAAATGTATCAATGTATAGAACTTTTTATCAATGTAAAAGTTAACCTTGTAGCGGAAGCCAGATAATATTGTCAAGATAGAGTGATAACTTCTAGTCTTGTGGTTATGTTACATGGGCACAAACCTTAAGATCGTAGCCAGATAACTTGACTAATAAAAAATGGCTAAAAATAATCAGCCAATGAAAAAAAATGGCGATAAATAATCAGTCAATAAAATAAATGACAAAATGAAGCTGATCAATAATCAGCCAAACAGAAAAAACTGGTTAAGACGCATTAAAAAATTCCACAGCCAATAAGATCCCCCATTCAACAGCAACCAAATATCGTTCGTCTCCCCTCTCACTGGAGTATTGAGGTGGAAGCTTTATAACATCGTCAAGACTCAGTGATCACTTTTAGTTTTGTAGCCACGTTATCTAGCTAGGAACCCGAAGATCACGAGTTCGGGTCTAGCTATCGCCAATAACTACAACCTCATTCTAAAATTTCCATATTATAATTCTTTCGGTTATTTTGGTGCACAACAGATCACAAAATTAGTATTTCTTGATTGACCCTTTGGGGCCGGGAGGTCTTTATCCTAAACACACGTACGGGATGGAATGGCACGAAAAGAATCAAACCACTAGAGAGGGAGTTCTAACGTAGTCATATTATGTTTTATTTTAGTTGTTGTTCAAAAGCTGAAGCTTGAAAAAATGCTGGGATCATGAAAAATGACTACATTGGAATAAAACGAATTCTTCGTTATTTTTTATATTTTTTTTTCATTAAATCTTTCTAAGTAAACTAGAAGTATCCGCACAAGATTACTCGTGGTATAACATCCAAGAAAAAGACTTGGATTTAGTCTTTAAGTCTAGCCTCCACCCATTAAGGAATGGGCATGTCACGCAGCATCAAAAAGGCATAAAAATATATTTTGGAATCACCAGAAATAACTACAAAACAATCTTCATAGCATGCTTTCAAATATATTTAGGCTTGAAAGGGGAAAATATGTGTTCCTAGACAAGACAGTTCCTAAACATACACGATAGAAAAGTTGCTTTAAATTTGTATAATATATGTGTGTGTGTGTGTACAACCATAAAATTATTAAAACAATTAAAAACCATTTCCTGGTCAACAGAAATAAAAAGGAAATCAACTAGGTCGAAATCGAAATTATATATGTATATACAACCATAAAAGAATTAAAATAATTAAAACACATTTCCTAGATGAAAAATGAAATCGAAACTAATGAGGTCGAAAAAATGAAATCGAAATTAAAATTTAATTCGGAATCAAACAACAAGTTCACAAAAATGAAATCTAAATTAATCAAAACCTATTTATGAAACAAATCTAAATCAGTATAACTATTACGATTAAATTAAGTAAACGAAACTTAAAATTGGAATCGAAACTAAAAATTTTTTCGGATTCAAACAAGTTTAAAATTTAAAAACCAATCATTGTTTATACATATATACAAATAATTCATTGTACCACACTTGTTTATCTTTTGTTCATAATGAGTTTTGAATCGCTTTTTAAAATCAGACGTGAACTATGAAACGACACATGCATACCACAGCTCTTGCTACTTGCGGAGGAGCAGTTGGAGATGTTCACACATGCGTGGTTAAGTGCAAAGCACAGATTTTGCCGTTTTACCGTATGTGCGAATCGCAGTAGGAAAGTAATTAAAAATTCGCAATCATAAAACTCCTTTTCTATTTTTATATGACTTCATTATACTAACAATTTCCCAAAATGCACAACAAAACGGTACAAATATTTCCAATATAAGTTAAGGTTTCCGACTACATTCAAATAACAATTTTTGAAAAATTATATATTTTTTAAAACTGTTAGTGATTTTTATTTGTATTGTCTATTATAAACACTATAATTGTAATTAAGTTATTCGAAAATATAATTTATTTTAAGAAATAGGAAAATGTGTAGCAAATTTGAATGAAATGGAGCCCAAACGGTTCACACTCTACACAAAATGGTAATGCAGCCATCCTATTTTTCTCTGCGCACAAGTTATAGAATGCAATGATGAATGAAAGGAGCCGAAATCTAAGAAAAATGTTGCGATGCAAAGAAGTGATGGGTAAAAATATACGTATGCATGCATTGTTTTCCATAAATAAATTTTCCTGAAAACTATTATAAATGAAAAAGTAATTCAGCAACACTCAAACTTTTGGTTCGTTTCATTGTCCATATTCTTTAAAACACACGATGTAATTTTTATGTGAATATCTCTATTAGTTTTTGAATATCGTGCTCACTGTGGAGAATGTTTATGAAAATGAAAATTTTGAAAAAATGGGAAGAGAAATTTTAGCTTAAAAAGGTGTGATGGATCAGATCTTCCTTTTCCCAGAAAAGACAAACTGTTTTGGGAAGTTTGTCCTACGAGAAATAACAATTTTTTAAAAAATTCGCCAATGTGTCGATAACCGGTGTTTTCAACGTAGTCGGATACTTTAAGGTATTTATAAGGTTATTTTTTCTTTCAAACATACATGCGTTTTCAAAATATTTCGATTTATACCATGCATGGATTACGAATTTTGTGTGATCAAACTGTAGAAAAGCGATTATGAATTGCAGATTGCTCTAAAATACGAATTCTAAGGTATTAGAATAAAAGTTGATGCTAGGTATTTTATCTTGAACGGTCCTACATCAATATTTTTATTCTTTCTGGGCCCCCGAGGGGCCCCGACCGGCCCTTCATCCAAACTTTCCAACACATGGGAATTCGACGATTTTTTTCCAGCAGATTCGATTTCCCTTTGAAAATTCTTTTGGGTTTTTGAACAGAAAGTATGGACATTTTTTCTCCGATAGAATAAAAATTTGTTCTTCCAAAAAATAGGTTTTAAAGATTTATATCGTTTTTCATGTCACACAGAAATAAAATAATCATGGATAAGTTTTTTTATCAACTTATTTTTAAATACAAAGACTTGATTCTTTATTTCTGACACAGACACATCTGGTGGTTTCCTTCGCTTCACTCAATACTGCTCTTTTCAGTATACTGATTCAACCACTTTCAGCGGATTCTATCTTATTTAGGGGTGAGACGCGGATGTACATTTCAAGAATTCTTGTTAAACTGAGGCAAAATCCTTCCAAAGTTGAGTAAGGCTACGGGTTTTATTTCCCAACAGTAATCAGGTTAGACTTAGCATGATTTCGAGTTTTTTTACTGCGTACTACTACTACTGCGTTTTGTCACTGCATTCATCTGTAAAATAATAAAATTGAAGTAGATTAGATTTCAGAATCTATGGACATTATATCTGCAAACGGACATGATCACGATTTCAACATAAATCTGCAATGACAAATCTTGAGATGAATAATATGGCACAAATGTTCACTACAAAGTAATTTTCAGAAGCATTAGAAGGCATTATAATATTCATTTTATTGCTTCTTTGATACTTTATGAGAGTATTTATTGCTTATTAGATTTGATTCTTTATTTTGCATCTTTTCTTCTTAAATTCTTTATTTTGTTTCCTTGATTATTTACTTTACTCCGTTGATTTTTTTTGCTTCTTTTATTCTTTATTTTGCTTCTTTATTTTTCTTTCTTGATTTTTTTTTGCTTCTTTGTTTCTTTATTTTTTCCATGATTCTTTATTTTGCTTCTTTGATTCCTTTATTGCTCTTTTAAGTGAGTATATTACAACCAGTGTAAAAACAAAATTTAAGGATTTTATTAATGATTCGGAAGTTGTGAAAGCATATGAAAGCTTGGCTTAGTTGAAACCACATTAATAAAATAATTGCAACAATTAATGCATTCATACACGTAGAGCTTATCATGACCAATATTATACTTTTAATACATTCTTAAGTTTAATACATCTTTTAATATGTAAAAATTATTTGAAAATCGAATGCGTTAATTTCATACATAATAATATTAACATCTCATTTATTTGAATAATGAATCGCTTTCAAATTTCTCTCTACCCACCATTATGCAACTACGCGCAGGTCGAATATATTTTTCCTAAAGCGTCAAAAGCATTCAATTTGAGAATATTTATCGAAAACATAACTTTTTTTTTTAGTATCTTACAAGATAGTACGCTTTTAAGATACCTTCATTAAATCCAAAGAATGAAGACATTTTAAATTTGTAATTTCTTTTCAGTAAAAAAGGCAGTCATTCATTTCTATACATATCGAAATATCACTTTTCAAGAAATAAATGAGTTATTTTTAACTAAGGAATCCAACACTTCACTCATTAAAAGTTTTTCTTTTCAATTTTTGTATTTGACTTAAACTATTTAAGAAATAGGGGAATTCATTTGATAACAAAAATATTTTCGGTTTAAATAAACATGTTTGCAACGCAGACCACTCGAATGATTTCCAATTTGTGTCTAAAGAGCTCTTCAAGATTTCCTTAGCTCTCAATCAAAATCCACGAGCTCCAATTTAATGGATGGAATCCAAAATCATACTTGAATGGAGATGGGGCAAGTTTAAACATGTCTGCTTTTTATTGGTTTTGGAAAAGCAATTAAGTTCGTCTGGAAACGAAAAAAATGTTAAATTGTTACTAATATTTAAAAAAAATTTTTTGTCGTCTGAAAATGGAATAAATTGTATCCTTTAAGTGCATTTTGCATGATTTTGAAACGGAAAACCATTAATAGTATGCTCTTAGGATTTTTATAAGATCCTAAAAATATTTTATTTAAGTATCTGACTATGTTAAAAACACTGCTTATCGACCTCATTGGCGAATTTTTTTTTATTATTATTTCTTGCAGTTCAAACTGTGCTCTTTTCAAAACAGTTTATCTTTTGAAGGAAAAGGAAGCCCTCACCTATCGTCCAGGGTCACCTATTTTTCAGCTGAAATGTGTCTTTCATTTCGATTTTCTCAACACTTTAATTTTCCTAAACATTTCCCACCATTCGCATGATATCTCAAAAATTAATAGAAGTATTGACATAACAATTACAGCTCATGTTTTAAATAACATGGGCAATGAAATGAACTGAAATGTTTACTGTGCGTGAAATACTTTTTCATTTAAAGAGGTTTTCAGAAAAGTTAAGTTTTAAATTAATGGTAAAAAAACTGCATATAAATGTATTTTTTTACCCATCATTTCTTTGCATCTGAAGATTTTTCTTAGATTTTGCTTCATTTCCTTCATTATCATATTCTATAAGTTGTGTACAAAGAAAAATAGGATTGTTGTATTGCAAAAATATGTAGAGTGTCAACCCTTTTGGTTAAATTTCATTAAAATTTACAACCAATTATCTATTTCTCAAAACATATTATATTTCCAAATAGTTTTGTTGTATTTGTAATATTTTGTATTATAATTGCCAATAAATATAAAAACCATAGTTTTAAATGGTTTTAAAAAATTGGAGCTTTTCAAAATTTTTCCCTCGAACGTAGTCGGATACCTTAAGCTTTCTTCCTTTTCAAATTTCAAGAGCAACTTCAGGATGTGTTCTATTTTATGACGCATCGTAAAAGTTTGCTTTCAGGAACGGATATTTTCAGTAGAATTAATTCATCTTTCTCACATTCTGCCCTAGAATGTGGTGGTGGTGGTGGGTGGATCTAATGTCACTTGGTCATACCAAGCCCGAATGAGCGGAGCTCTTTCGAATGAAGACAGAGGTGTGCGCCTTTCGTTGTCAACGAGCACCGTTCAGGTTGCTCAAACACACAAGACAGAACCCTTTTGAGGAGGTGGTCGAACTCATTCCTCCATCCGCCAGTCAGAATTGAGATCCAGACCGACTCAGTAACCCCAGAGGTATAATGGGAAATTGGAGGACTTTGCAGTCACGACCTATTTAACTGCCGTCAGCCAAGAGGGCGGTCTTTGGTCGAGACGAGGACACAACCTGCTACCTTTCGGTGACGAGACCGACGCTCTACCAAACAGGCTACCACGGCTGACATTTTGTTATTAATTTTAATTTCTAAAATCATAAATTGCTTATTTTGTCATCATTTTAAATAAGAAAATTAATTAATTTCTTCATAAATGCAACAATTTAATTTTAGGACTTTACATTTTAGGGCGGGTCGCGGTAGCCTGTTTGGTAGAGCGTCGGTCTCGTCACCGAAAGGTAGCAAGTTGTGTCCTCGCCTCGACCAAAGACCGCCCTCTTGGCTGACGGCAGTTAAATAGGTCGTGACTGCAAAGTCCTCCAATTTCCCATTATACCTCTGGGGTTACTGAGTCGGTCTGGATCTCAATTCTGACTGGCGGATGGATGAATGAGTTCGACCACCTCCTCAAAAGGGTTCTGTCTTGTGTGTTCGAGCAACCTGAACGGTGCTCGTTGACAACGAAAGGCGCACACCTCTGTCTTCATTCGAAAGAGCTCCGCTCATTCGGGCTTGGTATGACCAAGTGGCATTAAACCGACCAGACTGACAAAAAGTTTGTATGGTTTTGAAGAATCTAAATACCAATAGTGCAGGTTAGAAATTGGTAATTGTCAATTTACTACCTTCTTTTTTTGCTTTAATTTTAAAAAAAATATTTTAGTAATTTTTTAGTTTTTTTTTTTTTCAAAAAAAAAAAACAGCATTTTTTAAGTAAGAAAAATGTTATTTTTAAAGAATCCGATTCGAAAATCTAAAATATTTATATCCATATATATATAAATGAATGTTTGTCTGTATGTCTCTTGTGCTACTGCTCACCCGATTGCGATGAAGATTCGAATACTTATTGCTTGCACTTTTTTTTTTCTTTTGTGATGGAATGATAATGGAAAAACAAAAAACGAAATATTTCCAACCCTAAAGTCTTGAATAATATAGTTTAAAAAAACAGAATGAATACTATTTACGCTCATTCTTCATATATCCTTCCATTTCAATGAATGTATTCATTTTCGATACGAAAATAAATATCCTTCTTCCTATCATTCCTCATTAAACAAGACAAATATTTCAAATTCCAAACGATATTTTCATTTCTTTTGTGGTAGCAACGCGCCGGATAACAGAAAGTTTAGTTAACAGAAATGAAAATATTGTGTCATCTTAAGCAAAAAGACAATTTTATATAACATAACATTTTACAAAAGCATTCAGAAGATATCTTTAACTTTTCGAAATACATTCAATTTTTGAAAGAAAAAAATCAGAAACTAAATAGTTCAAAACTAATAATTCAGAAAAAAAAATCGGCATTTAAACTAAATAATTCAGAAAAAAAATTGGCAATTAAACTGAATAATTCAGAACTATTCTGCATTAATTAACCTTAAAAAAGATAGTTTTTGAGTAAACTAACAATCATAGAATCCCAGGCAGATAAGTAAAAGAAGGAAAAAAATACTATTGAATATATGCATCTCTTTGGAAAGCAAAAACACAAAAATGATTGAAACTCAATGTATGCGCATCCCGGCGTATTACCAATTCATACAGCTAGGGGGGTTAGACGTCTTATTTTATTCAGCATCGAAGCGGGAGATGAAAATCATGCAAAATAAACAGAAATCCAATAACCTCGATAAGACTGGTCTCGAAACAAATGATAAACACA
The DNA here is from genome assembly GCA_026543055.1 of Argiope trifasciata. NCBI lineage: Eukaryota > Metazoa > Arthropoda > Arachnida > Araneae > Araneidae > Argiope > Argiope trifasciata. The sequence goes on from JAPMOQ010042510.1 coordinate 56,906, forward strand.
GAAAACAAACAATTCCCAACTGCTGAGAATGTTCTTCATGTATAAATGCTTTTCAAATGCCAGTTTGAATAATGCTTAATCAAGTGTTCGAACACGTCCTTTTTTTATACAGTCTTCTGCTATGTCTGTGATAAAGATTTGATCTGCTCAAGGGTACAATTTTTTTTCCTGAAATATTTGTCCTCCAAGTTCCCTTAACAAGTGATACCTCTAGGGGTACTTCTTCTTCTGGCCAATCACCCCGTCACCACTGAACGTAGAAGTATCGACAGGATTTGTTGGGGTCGACTGCTGAACAAGCATTGTCCAACCTTGCACTGACCGACCCGTTAAACTAGCATTCCTTTCTTGTGGTTCTTGTGTCTTGTGGTTCGATAATCTCCCAAGACTTTTGTTCCAACAAATATTGTCGAGTTTATTTCAGAGCTCTGACTTGCCAAGGCTGCATAACAATTTAAGTCAGGGCGTACCTATTTCAGTAATAATGTCATTATTAATATTTTGCTTCGATGCTACATTCACCCAGCATGTGACAGAGGTGGATCTGGGAACTTCTATGTTTCGCCAGACAAAACTACTTCCAAACATAAAGTATCCCTGTTAAGATTGCCTCTAACTTCACGAATGAGCTTATAGCTATCAAAGAAACTTTGACCCTGTTTCTGGAAAATTAAATTACAACATTCTGATACACCTTCTTCTGCCAACCACTCCACCATCACTGAAAGTAGCAGTATTGGCAGGATTTGTTGGGGTTGACTGCTGAATAAGTATGGTCCAACCTTACACGGACCGATCCGTTAAACTAACATTCCTTTCGGGGTTGTCATTAGCCGTCTTCCTCCCCACCTGCACTCTCTCCAACGGTTGGAACGAAACTGTCCATCTTCGATAACACATCCTTCAGCGTTTGAGATGACCCGGTACCATCAGTACTGTACTTCAATCATTATTGACAATCTTCAGGATTTTCCTTCACTCTGAGATCTCCACACGTTCCATTCAATAGTGGCAAACCATGCCCATTTCTCCACAAATGCATTTATTTTCCTTTGGCGGGGCTTTTATAATATATTAATGCTCTTCTGTTCTCTATCGAGGCAACGAAGAAGTCGAAACCCCTTGCAATGGATCACTGCACATGAGGGCAATGAGGGAAAGGGGCAGGCAGACACTCTTGGCAAGGAGGCTAGGACAGTGGATTAAACCCCTCCTTCTGCTGCCATTCTGGATGCCAATGTCGGTGTGCAGGACAATGCATCCCACCCCACTTTATAATACCTCTCTGGATGCCGGAGGCCAGGACAGTGGATACAACCCATCTATCTACTACTGCTCTGGATGCCAATGTCGTGGCAAGACAGTGGATCACATTCCTCTACCTTCTATACTGCTCTGGATGCCATCCCTCTATCTACTACTGCTCTAGATGCCAGTGCCGTGGCAAAAGAGTGGATCTGTGTGAATCGAAAGAGATTCTCTCTGATGAATCTAAACTGTAGAAGAGGCATCACAACCACAACTGCAAGACTCAGAACAGGGCACCTGAGGGGCAGAAGGATCATGCCTGATGGTTCCAGACTCTATAAAGAACACAGACACTGTCCAAACTTGAAGATGGGACCGATTTTTAGCTGCCAATTCTATCTTTTAAGGCCTCATCAAAATAGTCACCGACTGCACCAAGGACAATCTTTATTCCGATGAAGCTGAAGAAATTGTCCGAGCTGCTCTGCAAGCTTTTAGCCCAATCTATTCGTCCCCCTCTTACATTTTTTCCCCTTTATTTCTAATTACACTTGTCACACGACGACAACAACAATTACTACTACGCTTGCTATCTCGAATTGAAAGAGGACTCATAAAAATGATTAATATCAACTTCCATTTCCCTACTCTTGTATGAAGTAATAATGAAATCGCTTACGGTAAGAGAGTTTTTTCTTTTCTAAACTCCAACTCCATTTTCTTTTCTCTAAAGTCGTCCACCAAAATAAGGCAATATTTATAAAACATCAACTTTACAAAAATGTCACTGCATATATGAGTAGTAATATAAATGTAGTATATTTTAGTTGTTGTTGTCGTGTGCATTCAAACACAAGGAAAAAAGAAGTAAACAGGCGGGAAATTAGCTGACAATAGTGACGAAAATATTGTTTCCAAACGAAATTCAACCAATCATGTGAAACTTTGCTAGTGACGTCAATTACGTTGTCCTCTGCAGACGAAAAGTGCGGACGATATTTCGTCGTGGTATAAGGTTCTAAGGTAGACACCAATCCCTTTTATGTTTTTCCAAACCTGCCTAAATAACTCTCTTCTCATCCATCTCAATTATTTTATAGTCTCATTTATACAGCCTTACAGCCTTTATCATTTATACAGCCTTTTAGTCAGTGGGTTGTCAGTGCCAAGTGTCATTAAAAACAACAGTAATAGAAAGGATGATCCCTAACGTCGATAACCAATTTCGCTGGCCTCGAGATTATTCTGTCACGTGACGCGGTCCAACAAGTCCGAAACCTTTCCCTCCCGGCTGTTAACTGAAACCGTGACTATCGGTCGGCATGTCCATGGGACCGGAAAGATTCTCTTTCACTCTGGAATATCTTACTAAAGCATTTCCACGAGAATGAATACCCTGCTGCATCTTTTTGTTTTCTTGTTTGGAGTATTTCAAACCGAAAGCTAAAAAAGAGTATTATTTTAGGACTTTCCAGCTTTGAATTCGGACGTGTGTGGAATAAAAAAAGTTTCTATTTTTTTCAGTTTCTTCGGTATGAAATCTATATAAATAAAAATGAATATTAAGGCTTCTTAAACCGTTCATCCGATGGCGATGAAACTGGTTCTGCTTATCGCCTACAGCTACGGCATGGTTATAGACATAGTACAATGATCTAAAATGTAAAAAAAACGAATCTCAACTGCGTCTATTAACCAAGGATTCATCTACAAACAACTCGCCGAGGAGACAATAGAGAAACATAACAAACAATAGAGAAACATAGAGACAATAGCCAGTAGAAATTCTAAATCCAAGTGAAACGTTTTGTGATAAAAAGTAAAAAGTAGAAGTTTGAAATTGAATTCTTTAAAATTAAATTCAAATATTCAAACCAATGTGAATTAGAAGTAGATAACATTTCCCACAATCGTAATTTACACACGTCTTGATTTTCAAGATCTGAAACCGATTTAAACTTTTTTTAAATACTTCCAAAATATCAAGCACCCAAACAAAAGCCGACTCGTCATCCACAGACATTTCAGAATGCGAAACACTTTTAATGGGTCCCTACAATTAAGGGCCCGCTTTCGTTGCTTTCCTCTCTCTCCCTTTGAGGAATCGTGAGAGCGAGAACACTTGGTTTCGTTCATTACTTCGCAGCGCGATGTTTGGAAGAGGAAAATTTTTAATTTCCGGAAGAAATGAAGTTTTGAAAAGAGGCCTTTAAAACAGTTCATTTAGAAAAATCTCCCGACTGTCTCAAACAGGTCGAAGAGATGATTTAAAGAACTTTCATTCTCGGAAAGGATGGCTTTGAATTCATTGTTGGTCCTTCCAGAAAACTCCGTAAAAACAATTTTGTGGAAGTAGAATGCTGGTCTCGAATTTCTGAGGAGTTCTTTCATTACAATTCTGAATTAGAATGGCGTCATGAAAGATGCAGTTTTAGAGATGATTCATTTTTTTATATTAATGCCTGACTTTAAGGTGAGGCAGAGGATGTATTTGATCATTTTAACAGATGGTTAGATGTCTCAAGCATTTTAAAAAATATTCTTGACTAACTATTACCCGCATCTCTATTCGCGTGGGAACTTTGATGTATGCGCATGGAAAAACTATCAAATAATGACAAATAAAAAAATTTAACTTTACCTGCAAACGATACATTTAAAGGTATGAGCTTATGCGAAAAATATATAATATAAATGCAATTTAATCACAAAAACACACAACTAAAGTAAAAACAATTTGCTTATATTATATACCCGAAATAAAACAAGACAGCAAATCAAGTCCGTTTTTCTTTAAGATCAGATCCAATCCATTTTATTTATGGATCGAGATGGAGAGAGCTACAACAGGATTATACAAATCATTTTTAAACTTTTAATTTAAATGAAAACTCAGTCAACAATCACGGGTGAACTTGGCGTAACGCACATGCTTGATTTTCCTACGCTAGTTGGGGCAACGCAGTGAAGATTAGACATTTGGTATTTCCTCTATTCTGTTTTGTTTTCATTTCAGAAGGAATCTGAAGGAAGGTGAACTCACAAAGGTTGATTTTAAGTACATCAAACACAAATAAATCAACTCCCTTATCATTGGTCAAAGAATTATGAGGTATAATAAAATATAAATAAATCATGTAAACACGCAATTTTCTTTAAATCGAATGTTCAAGCTATAATTTCCCTCAGATAAGACTTCAGCCACGGTAGCCTGTTTGTAAGGTCTCGGCTTCGGAACTGGAAGGTTTCAGGTTCTAGACTCGATTCCACCGAAGAACCGTTGAGTGAGAGGGTCTCTTGCACGTTTAATCTGTCAGGCCGCACGGCCTCCGCTGATGTGGTGAGGATGGTGCCAGTTCAGGTATCTTCCTCGTCATCTAATCTATGCTCAGAATGACGAGGTCGGTCCCAAAACAACCCCAGTGTTACTTTATAACGGAACGTTGATATAACCAAACTAACCCTCAAATAAACACAAAATTACTTTTAAGAAAATTTCATGTCAACTCGAAAAGAAACAGAGACTCGAAAATTGAACGAATTATCGTTTTTCTTTAATGGGCATCATTTTTTTAAAAATCTACTTTTTTCTAATCATCTTTCTTTCAATTCGATTATCTTTTTCTGTCTCGAGTGAAGACATAAAATCGTCAGAAAGGCGAACGAAATTTCTCACCCGATATAAAAAAAAAGAAGAAGAAAGAAAAGAAAAGATCAATTTATCTTTTTCTAAGCCTTAATCAGAATTTCTCGACAATTCAATTTTGCCGATCAAAGGACGTGTGTTTGCATAAAACGTTTCTTCGTTCCACCCTATATTTTCGCACGCACGGTTCGAGCGAGAGGTTGGAATATTTCCTCCCTTCAATTTATCAGTTATCAACTCATAAAATGCACGAGGAGACGGAAGTTAAATATTTAACTTCCGATCCTGCGATGATAGAATGTATGCATTTATTAATTTTGTCCCAGAGAAAATATGAAACTGCAGTGTGGTGGGAATTTTATTCAAACTTTTACATTCAATAAGTCTGAATTAATTGACTTATTTAAGAATTAAATTAATTTGATTTAATTGAATTGAGATTTTAAAAATTAACTTTAAAAGAAGATGCATTTTTTCGTTCACATATTTAATCAAATCTTTAAAGTCTTAAGAACATTTTATCTCCACAATTTTAAGAAATTAACTTTTAAGAGGATAAATATTTTTTGTTCCCATATTAAAGGTATCCCACTATTTTAAAAATCGACCCCATCGATGCATGTTTTTTTAATGGTTATCTCCTGTAGTTCAGACCTTCCTCTTTCCGAAACAGTTCATCTCTTCTGGGAAAAGAAAGGTCTGACCCATCATCCACATATTTTTCAGCTGAAATGTGGTTTTAACTCTCTGAACCTTAATTTC
>JAPMOQ010042510.1:62571-74152 GCA_026543055.1 Argiope trifasciata
AGCGCTTGTTTTAAATGATTTGGGAAATGAAATGAACCACAAGACTTGGTGTTGGAATTACTTTTTCCTTTATGGGTGTTTTTAGAAAAATTAAGTTGCTATTTAATGGAAAAAAGTGTGCACTATATGTGTATATTTTCACCCATCACTTCTTTGCATCTCAACATTTTTCTTAGATGTTGGTTCATTTCATTCATCATGTATTCTAGAACTTGTGTACAAAGAAAAATAGGATGGCTGCATTACCATTTTATGTAGAGTGTCAACCGTTTCAGTTCGATTTCATGAATATTGACTACACATTTCCTCATTTCTCAAGATACATTATATATTCAAATAATTTTATTGCATTTATAGTACTTTGTATTATAATTGTTGATACATCTAAAAACCGTAGTTTTAAATAGTTTTTAAAAAATCCAATTTTTTAAAACTTTTCCTTTGAACATAGTCGGATTTCTTAAATGCAAGGTGAAAGTTTAGTAGCAAATATAAATTTAAAAAAATGTTTGGATTGTGGTTCTAAACCAATAAATCAGCGAATGTTAAGGACGATGAGTGAAATTTCAGACAAACATTGAAAGTACTTTAGTAAAATTCAAAATTATATTGACTTTATTATTCTAGATAAACATTTAAGTAACTAATTTGAATGTGGAATTATTATATGAACTAGTTCATTTGGTATTTGTAGCATCCATCATTTATGGTATCCAAATATGTTCGAATGAAATTTTTTTTTAAATTTAAAATTGTGGTTTTTCGATGTACAGTCAATTGTGATATAAAATACTATAAATAGAACAAAATTATTTGAAAATCTAGTATGTTTTCAGAAATGGGAAATTGTGTAGTAAATTTTAATGAAATTGAACCGAAACGGTTAACACTCTACACAAAATGGTAATGCAGCAATTCTATTTTTCTTTGCGCACAAGTTCTAGAATACAGTGATGAATGAAAGGAACCAACATCTAAGAAAAATTTTGAGATGCAAAGAAGTGATGGGTGAAAATAGGCCCATCTATGCATTTTTTCCATAAATTCACAGCTGCATTTTTCTCAAAACACCTATAAATGAAGAAGTGTTTCACCCACAATAAAACCTTTGGTTCATTTCTCATATCCTTTGAAACAACAGTTCAAATGTTTATGTCTTTTCGAGATCTCCGGTGAACGGTGGAGAATTTTTATGGAAATGAAACTTTTGAGAAAATTGCAGACAAATGTTAAGAAATATGTTTCGCTTAAAACTGCCTGGTTGATAGGTCTGGCGTTTCTTTTCCGAGAAAACATAGTTTTGGAAAGAGGAAAGTCTGAACTACAAGAAATGACAGTTAAAAAATGGCCAACGTGGTCGATAACCAGTGTTTCAAATGTAGTTGTGTAAGATTATATTGACTTTATTATTCACTTTATTATTCTTGATGAGCGTTTTCGCAACTAATCTGATTGTGGAATTTTAACATGAACTAGTTCATGTGATATTTGAAGCATCTAACCATCATTTAAAAGGATCAAATATGTCCTCTGCTGATTTCGAAGTCAAACATTAATATAAAAAAATCAATCCTCTTTAAAACTGCCTCTTTCCTGACGCCATTCTCATTCAGAATTCTAATGAAAGAATTCCTTAGAAATTCGAAACCAACACTCTACTTTCTCAAAAGGGTTCTTGCGATTTGCGCAGAAGGACCAAACAATGAATTCAAAGCAGTTCTTTTCCTAGAATGGAACTGAAAAATGCTCTTAAATCATCTCTTCGACCTGTTTGAGACAGTCCTGAAGATTTTTCCAAATGAACTGTTTTAAAGGCCTCTTTTCAAAAATTCGTTTCTTCCAGAAATTAAAAATTTTCCTCTTCCAAACATCTCGCTGCGAAGTAATGAACGAAACCAAGTGTTCTCGCTCTCACGATTCCTCAAAGGGAGAGAGAGGAAAGCAACGAAAGCGGGCCCTTAATTGTCGGGACCCATTAAAAGTGTTTCGCATTTTGAAATGTCTGTGGATGACGAGTCGACTTTGTTTTGGATGCTTGATAGTTTGCAGGTATTTTTTAAAATAAGTTTAAATGGAGTGCAGTTCTTGAAAGTCGAGACCTGTGTGAATTACGATTGTGACAAATTTTATCTAATTCGGATTGGTTTGAACATTTGATTTTGATTAAAAATAATTCAATTTTAAACTTCTACTTTTTACCTTATATCACGAAACGTGCACTTGGTATTGTAACATTTCTACTGACTATTGTCTCTATGTTTCTCTATTGTCTCCTCGGCGAGTGATTTGGAGATGAATCATTGGTCAATAGAAGTGGATGAGATCCGAATTTTTATTTTTAATTTTAGATAATCGCACCACCCTTAAAACCATCCCGTAGGTATAAGCAATAAGCGGACCTTCATTGATATCGGATAAGCAGTTTAGGAAGGCATAAGAGATTCATTTTTATTTACATAGATTAAAAAGTAAAAAAAGAATGCCTGAAACTGTTTTTATTCAACACACGTCGGAATTCAAAACTGGAGAGGCCTTGAATAACACTCTTTGTAGCTTTTGGCCTGAAATACTCAAAACAAGAAAACAAAGGATGCAGCACTATTCATTCTCCTGAAAATGCTTCAGTTAGATGTTCCAGAGTGAAAGAGAATTGTTCCGGTCCCATGAACATGCCGACCGACAGTCACGGTTTCAGTTAACAGCTGGGAGCGAGCCGGGAGGGAAAGGTTTCGGACTTGTTGGACCGGAAGAGCGTCACCTGACAGAATAATCTCGCGGTTAACCTTTGGGGCCTGAAGAATTACTTTTCGACGGAGGGGAACCCTTCTGTTGATGTTGTTTCTAATGACACTGACGATAAGTCCTTACCGCACGGCGAAATATCGTCCGCACTTTTCTTCATAAAATGACAATGAAAGTGACGTACTATCGAAATTTCATATGATTGGTTTTATTTCGTTTGCAGGCAATATTTTCGTCACTATTGTCTGCTAATTTTCCCCTTTACTCCTCCTTTTTTTTCTTGTGTTTGAATGCATTTGTCACACGACAACAAAAATGTACTGCATTTATAGTGAAATGTATGACACGCATGAAGTGATGTTTTATGAATATTGCCTTATTTCGATGGACGACTTCAGAGTGAAGACTATGGAGTTTGAGTTTAGAAAAAATTCTCTTACATTGAGTGATTTCATTATTATTTAACGCAAGAGTAGGGAAATGGAAGTTGATATTAATCATTTTTATGAGTCCTCTTTTATTTCGAGAGAGTGAGCGTAGTAGTAGTAGTTGTTGTTGTTGTCGTGTGGCAAGTTTAATAAAAAATTAAGGGGAAATGTAACAGGGGGACAAATAGATTGTGCTAAAAACATGTAGAGCAGCCTGGACAATTACTTCAGCTTCATCGGAATATCCTTGGTGCGGTCAATGTCGATTTTGATGAGGGCTTAAAAGATAGAATTGGCAGCTAAAAATCGGTTCCTCTTCAAGTCTGGACAGTGTCTGCCTTCTTCATAGAGTCTGGAACCATCAGACATGATCATCATGCCTTTCAGGTGACTGTTCTGAGTCTTGCAGCTGTGGTTGAGATGTCTCTTTTACAATTTAGATTGGTCAGGGAGAATTCTTTTCGATTGTTACAGAGCTATGGCAGTACAGTAAATAGATGGACGGCATCCACTGTCCTGGCCTCCGGTATCCAGAGCGGTAGTAGATAGAGGGATGGGAATCCATTATTCTGTCCTTCTTGGCAAGAGCGTCGACCTACTCGTTTCTCTCCTTGCCCGCATGTGCACGGATCCATTGCAAGGTGCACAACTTCTTCATTGCCACGACAGAGAATAGAAGGGCATTAACATTCTTTAAGAGCACCGTCTATTCCCCCTGAATGGTCTCTGAAGAGTATTTGCAATCTGAGAAGATCACGATCCCACCTAAAGGAATCTGCATTTCCTTGTGCAAGGTGCAGGGTCAAAACATCTTTGAAAGCGATGAGCTCACTGCTGAAGTTAGAAGCAACCTTACCAGGTGGGACTTTAAGTTTGGAAATTGTTTTGTCTGTAGAAACATAGAAGATCCCAGATATTCCACTGTCACATGGTGTTCGAGAAAGGAAGAGTCACTTTCGACTTTATTCTTAATCCGGAAATAAAAATAAGAAGATACCATCCACTTATAATCCAAATAACATCTGGACATGGGAGATTTCCTGCCTGTTTCCAAAGATATGGAAGAATTCAGGAAAATGAATGCATTTGTGGAGAAATGGATACGGTTTACCACTATTTCATGGAATGTATGGAGATCCCAATACGAAGGAAAAACTTGAAGATTGTAAATAATGATTTAAGTACAGTGCTGATGGTACCGGGTCATCTCAAAACCCAGAAGGATAGGATGTCGGAGATGCACAGTTTCATTCCAACTGTTTGAGAGTGTGCAGGTGGCGAGAAAGACAGCTATTAACCACCCCGAAAGGAATGTTAGTTAGACGGATATGTCTATGCAAGGTTGGACAATACTTATTCAGCAGTCGAACTCAACAAATCCTGTCTATATTGATACTACAGTGGTGGTCGGCTGTTTACAAGAAGTATTTGTTCGAACATGCGGGGAACTAAATTGTACCCACGAACAAATCACATCTTTTTCTTTTGGTAGAAGACTGCAGCAAAGAAAAGAATGTTTTCGAACACTTGCATAAACATTATTCAAACTGGCATTTGAAAAGCATTTATACATGAAGAACATTCTCAGCAGTTGGGAATTGTTTGTTTTCTATGTTTATCATTTGTTTCGAGACCAGTCTTATCGAGGTTGTTGGATTTCTGTTTATTTTGCATGATTTTCATCTCCCGCTTCGATGCTGAATAAAATAAGACGTCTAACCCCCCTAGCTGTATGAATTGGTAATACGCCGGGATGCGCATACATTGAGTTTCAATCATTTTTGTGTTTTTGCTTTCCAAAGAGATGCATATATTCAATAGTATTTTTTTCCTTCTTTTACTTATTTGCCTTAGATTCTGATTGCTAGTTTACTCAATAAATCTCTTCTTTTTTTTAACGTCAACTAATGCAGAATCCAGCAGAATATTTTAGTTTAAATGATTTTTTTTCCAAAAATTGAATGCTTTTCGAAAAGTTTAAAAGTTACCCCTTTCAGAGCTACATACAGCCGTAACTATTCATCCGAAAATTCTGAAATTTTGGGTACGCCTCAATAAAGGGATGGGAAAGACATTTTGCTAAAAAAATATTTCCAAATGTCACCACTAGTGGACACAATGCGAGATGAAATGATTCTACTGAAAATATCCGTTCCTGAAAGCAAACTTTTACGATGCGTTATAAAATAGAACATAAAACATATCCAGAAGTTTGAGGATATGAGGTTTGAAAAGGAGAAAGGATGAATAAAATATTTTTAGGATCTTTTAAAAATCTATAAAGCATGCTATTAATGATTTTCCGTTCAAAGATCATGCAAAATGCACTTCAAGGATATAGTTTATTCCTTTTTTAGACGATAACAAAATTATATTAATAATTTATTTTCCATCGTCCAAAAACTGAATGTAACAATTTAACATTTTTTTTTTTTCGTTTTCAGACGAAATTTAATTACTTTTGCGAAACTAATAAAAAGAAGACATGTTTAAACATGTCCCGTCTCCATTCGAGTATGCTTCAAGATTCCATCAATTAAATCGGAACTCGTGGATTTTGATAGAGATCTAAGGAAATATTTAAGAGCTCTTTAGACACAAATTGGAAATCATTAGAGTAGTCTGTGTTGGCACTTTTTCCCTACATCGTCCTGACACGATTTAACAACTGGTCCTCTTGTGCCATCTTCGTCCTAATCTGTTCCTGTTTCTGCAGACTGAAATGTTTTTTATTCCGTCTCAAACAGCATGCTGTTAATTTCTATGGATAATTTAAAAAAAAAACAAATGGCATATACTTTGCCTAAGGTATATGTTTTGAATAAAGTCTACTTTCAGTATCGTTTTGTACCTTTTCATTTGAACACCCTTTCTAATACGAGGTATGCTAATCTTTGGAAATAAACACTTCTTCATTTGGGGGCATTTGGAAGGAACCAAGCTAGAGAGATAAAGGGGAAAAAAGGGGGCGGGGGACCTGAAAAATCTATCAGTTCCCCCCTTTCCAATTGAGACCCCTCGGGGTCACCTCGAAATGAGGATGAGATGCTTACAGTATGGTTGTTGGGTCTCTCCAATCCAATGGTGGGCACAATAAAGTATGGAGGCACTGGCTTCTCCCGTCGATGACGGGACGCACTCCCTGCGGTAAGGGTTGTACCGTGACCGGTGATGGCCACTATTACTCCACCACAGTTCCCGCCAGTGCTGCTGTAGCAGCGTTCTGGCCATTCAGTCTTGCGAAGTTTTATTCGTGTGCCTTAGAGGGGGGTCGGAGGTCAGTTGTATGACTTATTGTTGCTTGATGTGGTTCAATGACAAACGACCTAACACACGAAAACGTCTGAAACCGTTTCTTACTCTCACCTGTCTTCCTCTGCTTCGTACGCATGCATATATCGACGTTTTTTTCCCTAGAACTGCGAGCTTTTTCCGGCTTTACATTTGGTTGCTCATCATTTCTGTTCTGGACTGTTAATATTGTTTCTGCATTCCGCTTTGGTCGTTTGTTGTGTTAAATAAATTTAATGTTTCTGTGGGAAAAAAAGAGTACTTTCTGGTAGACATTTTGAACAAAAATAATATTTTCTGCACATATTGTTACTCTATTACGCTTTCGCCATTTGTTGGTTAAAGTAAATGTCTATCCGGAAATGTCGCCCTCTAGTAGACATTTAGAAACTTTTTTTTTCGGAATTCGCGTATGGTCTATATACAAAATTTCGTTTCAATCCGTTCACGCGTTTTCGTTGTAGAATGCTGTTTATAAGGGAAGTTATAAATAACAAATTTATTTTATTGAATATCATCCACAATGAATATATTCATTTTATTGAATATTACCAAATTTATTTTATTGAATATTATAAAGGAAGTTACAAATAACAGATTTATTTTATTGTATATTATATGAGAAGTAATAAATAACAAATTTATTTTATTAAATATTATATAATTAATCACCCGATAGATAAAATTCAATAAAATATATTTATTTCTTCATGAATAACTCATTCCTCAGCTTCTTCTTGAAAGAAAAAGAAGAAAAAAACTTGAATAATTTTCTCAATACATGATTTTGAAAGCATCTAAATCTCTGTAAAACCTTCGCTTTTCAAATAATCTTCCTTTTTCTCACTTTTAACAATGAATAAAAGAGGGAAATAAATTCCTTCCTTTTTACTCAAAAAAAAAATCCCTCCAAACCACTTTCACACATCTCACTTCAACGTCTTTCAATCAAATACTTCCCAGAAATGCCACCAAGAGTACTTTTGAAATTGCTTTCCGGAAAGGATTCCTGGCGCACAGAATGCGTGGGAAAAAATTGGGGTTTTCGCCAGGTGGATAAGTTTTACCAACTAGCTGGATGTGAGTGAGAATTTTTGGAGCAGAAATGCTCCATATCACGTGGGTGATCTTGTCGCATGATATTGCAGTAAAGGCGGGAGGAGGGATAGAAAGAACGAATGGGGGATTTCGGATTCAAATTCCCACCTCCTTTCGACTATCAGTGGATTTGTAGTGACATGGAAATGATGCCGATGGAAATCCGTTGTTGTTGTTGTTGTCATTGACGAGCCCGCTGATAGCTGCCAGCTATTTTAAGCCTGGATGAGCGTCCCTTGTTTTTTCAGCAGCGCCATCTAGGGCTTAACGACTTAGCTACTCCATGCTTCACATTCGTCGAGGTGAAGTTCTTTCTTACGAATTTTATAACCAACGTGTAAAGATTAAGGAAATTAGAAGATTAAATTAATTAGAAGACCAAAGAATAATTAAATGAGCGTCCTTTTTTAAGTCATGCTGTTGTTTCAAATGGCCCCTTTTCTACAATTCCATCTCTCTAAGGGGTGAGAAGCGGAATGATGAACGTATTTCTGGTATAATGCACCATTTATTTTTACCTTGATTTCATCCTTATTAGATACTTTTTCACGCAAATATGAGTAACTTGTCGTTTTTGAGCTTATTGTTTCATTTTATTGCGTTTTTGTTGTTTTTCAATGGCACTTGTCACAGACAAGCCCGCTGATCGTTTTCAGCGATTTTATGCCTAAATGTGCGTCTCTTGTTTTTCCACTAGCGCCAGCTAGGGCCAAGAGTACGACTTAGCTGCTTTCAGGCCTCAAATTCGCTTGCACAACCCCTTTTCACAGGGGCCCACATTCACACTACTCACAGATAGAACACATAATGACAACCATGCCCGAACCGGGACGTCCAGATCACGGGAAAGGCATACTATCCTTAGACCAGAACTCCGGCAGTATAAGATAGTAAAAAGATATATATTGTATACGATTGCATTTTATCACTCAGTTCAGGTCTACTCGCCGCGCTTCTCAGACTCTGCGACTGTGATGACATGCTTATCGGGGCTCCCGTCCTTGGAGTAGGATTATCCCCTTATTGAAAAGGACTGTACAACTATGGCTTTTAGTAATTTAACATGAGCTGTTGAGTTACAGTGAGAGGTAGAACAAATGTGGTGAAGCTAGCGTTGCTATTGGTTGTTAGATTGGAAGTCAATTGGCTGTTAGATTGGAAGTCAATTGGAAGTGCTATTGGCTGTTGCGTGTTGGGTAGGTGCGGGGGTATGCTGCCGAAAGGAACTTAGGGACTTAGCGATATTTTCATCTATGCGGGGGAGTTTAACATTGTGTCCGTCAAAATTTAGTAATCAATTACATTATTAGGTGTCAGGTGTTATTTAGTAAAAGGAGAATAAAGGATGCCTGGCCGTATATATAGCAGCGGGAGTTGGGGCTAACATCTTCTGGACCAATCAGGATCATTTTGGACGTATCTCGGCTCCTAATGGATGGAAAAATCTCGATGTTTTGGGTATTATCCATTTTGTCGCCAAATTCGTCGCCAAGCTCTGGCATCTCTGACGTGACACTCGGCATCATTCAATACAGATAACTGTAAATCTGTCTTCCTTACGATGACAGTAATGATGCGGGAAAACAAAATGACACGTTCGTAACAATATTATTTCTGAAATAGTAACCCTCTGACTTAAACTGTAATGCTGCTGTGGCAAGTCAGAACTCTGAAATAAACCCGATAGTATTTGTTGGAACATGCATGGAACCCAAACAGATCAAATCTTTTCCACAGTCATAGCAGAAGACTGCATCAAAAAGAAAAGAATGTTTTCGAACACTTGCTTAAACATTATTCAAACTGGCATTCGAAAAACCTTCATCATGGAGAGCACCCTCAACGGCTGGGAATTGTTTGTTTTCTGCGTTTATCATCTGTTTCGAGACCAGACATATCGAGGTCGTTGGGTTTCTGTTTATTTTGCATGATTTTCCTCTCCCGCATCGATGCTGAATAAAATGCCTTTCCCCCCTAGCTGTATGAATTGGTAATACGCCGGGATGCGAATACATTGAGTTTTTCAATAGTTTTTGCTTCCCAAAGTGATGTATATATTCAACAGTAATTTTTTTTCCCTTCTTTTACTTATCTGCCTGGGATTCTATGCTTGTTAGTTTACTCAAAAAATCTCTTTTTTTAATGAAAACTAATGCAGAAGCGTTCTGAATTAGTTTAAATGTTTATTAGTTTAAATGCCGATTTTTTTTCAAATAATTGAATGCATTTCAAAAAGTTTAAAATATCTTTAAACACTTTTGTAAAATATTCTGTTCAATAAATTTGCTGTTTTGCTTCAGATGACAAAATATTTCCATTTCTATTGCCTCATTGAAACAAGACGGTACCGAGTCTGCATAGCTGAATGGTTAATACGCTTTACTCTAAGTCAGGAGACCGTGTGTTCGAATCCCAGTAGACGTCCGCATTTGTTTTCCTTGATTACGTGTTCCAGAAGATTCTGGGCCTTCCTCTCTTTCACCAGATGAGTGCTCTGGACTGTCTCCAGAAAGGTATTCTGGAACTTTCCCAACTCTTACGAAAGCAGAATATCTCTCAGCACAGTGCTCTAAGTTCAGAGTGGAGCTAATAAATGGATTTCACTCTATTTCCCGTGTCTTCTTGAGTTCTATCGAAGCGACAATATTAACTGTACCCGGCGCGTTGCTGCCGCAGAAGAAATAACCTTGAAAAAATCATTTGAAATAACTGTCTTGTTTAATTCGGAATTCGTGATAGAAAGAACGATATTTATTTTCGTATCGGAAGTGAATACATTCATTGAAATGGAAGGATATATAAAGGAGAAGCATAAATGGTATTGATTCTATTTTATTAACTTTATTATTCAAGACTTTAGGGTTGGAAATATTTTTAATTTTGTTTTTGTTTTTCCATCCTCAACAGAAACAGATAAGTGCAAGTAATAAGTATTCAAAGATTCATCGCCATCGGGTGAGCGGCACTGCATAAGAGACATGCAGACAAGCATTCATTTTCATTTAGATAGATGTATATATTTTAGATTTTCGAATTGAAATTTTTAAAAATAACACTTTTCTTACTTGTTAGTTTTTAAAAATTTAAAAATGTATTAATATATAATTTTTTTTTAAAATTTTAAAGCAAAAAATGAAGGTGGTATACTAACAATTACCAATTTCTGACCAGCACTGTCAATTATAAAAATTATACTTATTGATATTCAGACACTTCAAAACCATATAAACTTTTTGTTATTAATTTTAATTACTAAAATTTTGTACTGCTATTTTGTCATCATAATATTTACATGAGCGCAACAATTTAATTTCAGGACATGACATTTGAGTCCAGATTGAAAGAACGTTGAGTTGATTCTACTGGAAATATCAGTTACTGGAAGCAAACTTTTACGATGCGTTGTAAAATCGAACATAAAACATATCCTGAGATTGCTCCTGAGATTTGAAAAGGATAAAGGATGAATAAAATATTTTTAGGATCTTATAAAAATCCTAAGAGTATTCTATTAATGATTTTCCGTTTCAATGTCATGCAAAATGCACTTCAAGGATACAATTTATTCCATACTCAGACGATAAAAAAATTATATTAATAATTTATTTTCCATCGTCCAGAAATGGAATGTAACAATTTAACTTTTTTTTCGTTCACCGACGAACTTAATTACTCTTTCCAAAACCAATAAAAAGCAGACATGTTTAAACATGTCCCATCTCCATTCGAGTGTGCTTTTAGATTCCATCCATTAAATCGGAACTCGTGGATTTTGATCGAGAGCTAAGGAAATCTTGAAGAGATCTTTAGACACAAAGTGGAAATCATTCCAGTGGTCTGCGTTGCAAACATGTTTACTTAAAGAGAAAATATTTTTGTTTATTAAATGGAATCCCCTATTCCTTAAAACGTTTAAGTCAAATACAAAAACTGAAAAGGAGAAAAATTACTGAGTGAAATGTTGAGTTTCTTAGTTAAAAATAACATTTATTTCCTGAACAGTGATATTTCGATATGTATAG
>JAPMOQ010042510.1:89152-99232 GCA_026543055.1 Argiope trifasciata
ACCATTTGGGGTACTGGTTTAGAGTTGAATTGTCCTCTGATTCAAATCTAAATGACGATCTGTAGTAGAATGAATAAAAATTCATAAATGAAATTTCGCACCGTAAAAAGGGTTATGACGAGTGGCAAAGTCGCAATTTTGTCTCTAGATGACGCCACCGTCGCCATTGGAAAAAATCAAGAGACGCACCTTATTCATTAGCTGTCTGTGTCACAGTAGGCTAGCCCAATAATAAGTTCTATAAGAAGTAGCACAATAATGACAAGCTGCTAATAAGCTCAGGTGTCTTCCTCGTCATCTGACCGCTGTTCGAAATGACGAGACCCGCCCCAAAATAGCTCTTGTGTTGCTTTAAATCGGAACATTTATGTAATTAAACTAAACTAAACTTTAAAAATAACTAGTGTATTCCTCACATAAATGTTTAATAAAAAAAATGGAAATTAATTATCCAAAGGGCAAAAAATAATACTAATAAACCTAAGAAACTGGGACTTCTACCTGTATAACTACGCAACCTGTATAACTATTTATTCATGACTTAAATCCTATCCATTGAAAATGTTGTTCTCAAATTCGCATGCTCTAGAATATATTGTTTATTTTCTTCACAAATGACCTCCCATACAATGACTACCCATTAAACGAATAAATAGTTCTGAATAGTACATTAAGATTTAAATTATATTATGCTTTCTACATTCTTGTTGGCCTGGTGGTAAGGTCTCGCATTCCACACAGAAGTTTTTAATAAAAGGGGAAATTAATTATTCAAAGGGAGACAAATACTAATAAACCAAAGACAATGGAAATTCTACCTGTTAAAATACACAAAGATTATAAAACTATTTTTTCATGATTTAAATTGTATCCATTGAAAATATTGTTCTAAAAATCCGCAAGACGTACAATACATTGTTTATTTTCTTCACAAATGATCTCCCCATTCAACGACAACACATTAAACAGGCGAAAAGAAAACTTTTTTGAGTCGAAAACGAAATGGAAATCCATGTCCCAAAGTCGATCTCCTCGAGTTAGTAGAGTTAATGAAGTCAGCGATGCGCGGCCAACAAGCTCGTTACTGAGAGCGCTGGTTGTAATTCCTTGAAGAGAGCGGTTATCGATGCTCGACTTCTGCTGTTTCTGAGTTTCCATATCTGAGTTTAACAATGCTCCCGTACTTGGGAGCAGTGTTTGATCTCCGATAACATTGGGAGCCTTGTTGCTTTATTATCGGCCTTGGCTTACAAGGGGCAAGAAAGGGAAAAGAAGACAAATGTTGATAGCCAGAAATATCTAGATGAAGCCAGTTAGTTTTAAAAACAGAAACTATCGATTCTTTTTTTGTTTGTTGATGGGTTTGTTTAAGAGCAGTTTATTTTTTCTTTCTAATAGCGAATACATCCGAAGTTGCATCTGAAAGTAAAGAATTTTTTTTTGAGAGTTTGTTTGTCTGTTGTGGCAAAAATATTTGTTTTCTTCTTTCAATTTAATTCAACAACGAATGAATAGTTTTAAAAATCACATTAAGATTCAAAACATTTTATTACTTCTAACTTATTTGGTGGTAAGGTTTCGTTTTCGGAGCCCGTGGGTTTAAAATTCGGGTCTCGATTCCATTGAAGAACTGCCCTATAAGGGGGTCTTTTGCATGTTCGATCTTTCAGGCGAAACGTCTTCCAGCTGGTATGGTGTGGTGTGGAGAAGGGGGAGGGACTCTAGAAATAGGTCTATTGGATCTTTGTTGACTCTACAAATGGGTCTTATATATAATGAGTGTGTATGTATATATACACACACACACACACACACACACACACACACACACACACACACACACACACACACACACACACACACACACACACATATATATATATATATATATATATATATATGTAGAGATTTAATCAGGCCATTGCTGTTAAATATTTAGTTTTGCTGCTAAATATTTTTCCAATTTGTTGCAATAGATGTCACCACGGTTATCACTAGATATGGCTGAACCATAGTCCAAAACGCGTGACGTCAGAATTTGAGAAAGAGCGAACTGCGCATTCGCTCGCCGGACGGGGACCAGAGAGGGTGTCGTTCCGATCATGCATCTTTAAAAAACTTAACGTAGTTTCGCCATGAAACAATTATTAACTACTCTTTATCCTTGGCGGCATTTATAAGTAATTTCTTTTTTTTTTCTTTTTTTTCTCTTTTGTAAATAGGCCTGTCGTAATTGTAAATGTCTTTTTCTTTACTGTAAATAAATCTCTTTCATATTCAAAAGCTTCCTTTTTCTTCATTCAGTGACCCTAGACACTGAACTAAATGTGGTTGGATGGGCATTCTGTCCCACCCAATTCCTACAAACTTGGGGGCACGGCCCCGGGATCTGAATTTGAAATTTAATTAATTTCTTTTCCGGGCTAAACTTTTTAGTTTTCTTTTCTTAAAAGCAGCTTTTAGTATTTTATACGTCATAAATATTAAATTGATCGGACGAATGACTCTACTCTCAACGAAAAAGAATTTTGATTTGTGTCATACTGACACAATAAATTTTCCCATCCTAAGAATCGTTCATCATTGCGCGCCTACGAAGAAATGAAAAACAAGTAAAGTCGTCTCAACGATCGCCTGAAAATTTCCCCGCCTTAGCAGATTCGGAAATGTGTCGTCCTTACATCCACTCCTCGAAATAAATCATCATTTGGCCTCTTCAAATATTTCCAGTGTTAGAATACAAACTCTTACAGGACGTCGACCCCTGTACTGAGTATAATTTATCATTTAATAATCTTCTGCAAAAATCCGTATTCGAATCTATCGAAGAAAGTGTGTGTTAATTTCATCAGTTTTGCTTTGATTGTTCTCTTCGATCCCAGACAAGCGCCATAACATCTGTACAGTTTCATTTTGTTTTGTTCATCTTCAACAGCATTCAACAGGATTTGATTCATTGAAATACAACATTCCTGCACGTGTGAAAACTCCAGAATACTTCGCCGTCTGTAAAAAATTTTAATACTATTTAATATTTGATAATCTGTAAGTTACTTTTCTTTTCTTAGCATATTCAAAGTTGCTATATTTTTATATCGAAAGATATATGTTAATTTGATATTTAATTTCTATCATCAAAAGTGCGTAATAATATATCTTTTTAAAATAATCTAAATAGTGATTTTCAAGTTGTTATATTTATGTATTTTATTTAAGTACAAACTGATTTATTATACTTCAGATATTTCTTGTTCCGTAACTTTACGAACCGAAACTAAAACTCAGTAACCGTTCTGATAGAATTTAATATGACCTTGAGACGACGCGCCAAAGTAGTCCTAATATCAATCGCTCCTAAGCGATGAGTCATAACAAGTATTGAATGTATATTCTTTTTATTTTTTCTTTTTGCGCTACGAAAAACTGTTCTGATTTATTTTCTTTTAAGAGTTATGACTCAGCATATCCCATCTTTTGATCGTACAAAGTGTGCACTTTTATTTTCAATTTTATGAACGTTATTTTTATGAAGTTTTCTTTTTAAGGATAATACGTCTTCAATATTTAACTCAAATTTAATAGCATTTGTTTGCTGTATTTTTTTTTTTTTTTTTTTTTACTAATTGTGCATATATACTTCAAATTAACAACTGAAATATTTAGAATTTAATTTTTTTTCATGCGAAGCTTACATCTAAAAAAATAAACGCATAAAGTTATTTTGAATATATATATATTTTCCATTGCTGAAAGTTACTCATGGTTTTCTAATAAAGTATTTTATTTACTATTCATTTTAATAGCATTTTACATTAAGGAACTCCAATGGTACAAATACTTTTAAATGTTAATATTGAAGATAATTTATTTACTTTGTGTATTGTTTAAATTCATACAGTATTTTTGATATAATTTTGGATTTTCTTACTTTACAGTTGATTTATTGCCAAGCATTATTTTGAAAGTTATTAAGTGTTATTTTTTCAATCTTTATTTCAGTTGTGTAAAAATATTTTGTGCATTTTAAGATCTAGTTTTAAGAAATTAGTTTTGAATTACCCAAAGTTTGATTTTTAATTTCAAGCTTAAAGCAAAACTAATTTAATTTGACTTTTATTTAAACACGCTGAAGTATTGAGAATTTTGAATAAATTTCAAAATTAATACAGTTCTTCGATTGGCACCAAGCCCCTTTTTCTTTCAAAATGTCTTTCTTACTAAAAGGCAAAAAAGAAGATTTAATTGCTCTCGCGAATCAATTCGGCGTAACTGTTGAAGCAGACATGACGAAACCCAAAATTAAAGATCTGATTTTAAAAAGCAATGATTTCGATGAGGAAGATGCCAAAGTGATGTTAGATAGTATAATTGAGGACAGACATCTAGCAGAAGCAGAAAAACAAAACGAGCGATTGCGGAAAGAGGAACGTGAACACGAACTTGAAAAGCTGAAAATCCAAGCTTAAATAAATGTTGGTCATGAAAACTCCGCAGATATTTCAGTGACTAGTAAGACTTCGCAAGAAATGTTTCACCGATTCAACATGAAAGATGACATAAGTTTAAATTTAACATTATTTGAGCATCATGCCAATTTAGCTTTATTACCAAAAACTCAATGGGTCCAGAAGCTACTAGGATTAATTCCTCTGGAAGTTGCTCATTTAATTGCTCGAGAACCTGAAGAAAAATCAAACGATTACGACCATGTGAAGAATCTGCTGTTACAGAGATTCAATTTGTCCCCGGAGAAACTGCGACAATTATTTGTTTCACATGGCAAGATTTCTATCAAGAATTGTAGACTTACTTTGATGGATGGGTAACAGATCTGAAAATAGACACCAACGAAAAATTACGTGAACTTATCATTGCGGACCAGATGAAACGGAAGGCACCACAAGAGTTGCAGAATCACTTTCTTGATGAGTGGTCATCCATAACTTCAGCTACTGATTTGGCAGAAAAATTCGAGCGATATGACGATGTCAGGAGGACATTGAGACCAAAATCATCAGATCCATTCTTCAGAAGGGAAGAAGAAAATAGAGAAGCAAATAAATTTCTGAATCACCCACGAAAATCAGCGAATTTCCAAGATAGAAATAACAAGTTCCAGAAGAGACCCTTAGAGCCAAACAGAATCTCATATGTCAAGGTAAATAAACCATTTAGACCCGTGAATTGCTGTTACTACCAGACACTAGGACATTATGGCGTAGAATGTCCACGACGATCCAAAAATACGAAAAATAATAAGTCCGAGAAGAGACCCTTGCAGCAAAATAGGAACGCATACGACGAAGAAAATAAACGATGGAGATCTGTGAAATGTTGCTACTGCCAGAAACCAGGACATTATGGTGCAGATTGTCCACGACGACCAAAAACTACGAAAAATAGCAAGGCTTTAGCACCCTTGGACAAACTTGCTCCGAAATTTCACGAGAGAAAATGAGAACAAGAAGATTAGCTTTAAGAAACAAAACTATCGACGCATTAATCAACACTGGTAATTCAGTAACACTCCTTCGAGAAGATATCAGCGAACAAATCATCAAGCCTTCAGAACTTTTAAGAGAAACGATTACAATATCTGGTTTGGGAAAGTCACAAGTCAAAACAAAAGGATCATTTCGGCAAGATATCGAATTAGATGGACAAAAATATTCTCTGACATGGCATGTGGTACCTTCTTCATATTTAGATTTTCAGGCAGTTATTGAATCCGACATTTTAGAACAAGCCTCACTTCACTTCACCAAAGAAAGCGTCAAATTTCTAAAAAGAGAAGATGTAAAAATATTTTGCATGCATGCAGCTATACGAGGCAACACCACAAGACGAAATCGAAATGGAGCACATTTCTAATCCCGAAGTAAGAAAAGAATTATCGGAGCTAATTTCCAGTCACAAGCCAGAAAAAACTGAAGCTACAGATGCACCCATTAGCATAACTTTAAAGAACGACATTCCAGTCAACCAACCTGCAAGAAGACTCTCATTTACTGAGAAACAAGAAGTGAATAAACAAATCGACGAACGGTTAAAACATGGAAAAACAGAATTACATACGAACGCAAGTCAACATGGGTATGGAGCCATTTTATTACAAGAAGGCGAAGATAGAAAATTGTATCCTGTTAAATCTACTTCTACTGAAGGCGCATTAGACAAACTAAGACTACAGAGAATCCTCAACAGTACCTCAAATCGTAGTACCAAATGGACACCTTTTGAACTGTTAATTGGCGCTCCTATGAGGAAATAAAGAAGACCTCCGAGTACGAGACTTACTGTTGGAAGAATTAATTGAAGAATTTCAAGAGCAGAGAGATCTACTTCGACAAGACGCAAAAGCAAACATTTAGAATATACAGGCCGAAAACAAGAACTACGACAGAAAGTGCAAGAAAGCCCCAGTATATCAGAAAGGGAATTTGGTAGCCATTCAACGAACTCAATTCGGAACTGGACTTAAGTTAAGACCTAGGTTTATAGGACCATATAAAATTGTCAAGGTAAAACCGAGAGATCGGTATGATGTTGAGAAAGTAGGTGATCATGAAGGTCCTTATATTACCACATCATCCGCTGATATGATGAAATTTTATTCACCAGGCTGAATAAAACGCAATCAGCGCGATAGTTAATTAACTATTTTATTGTGTTATATATTTCATTTTTTTGTATATTTTAATATTCTAACAATTTTAATTCAATGAATATACACATTTTTTCATGCTCCGTGTATTATATTTTCATTTTGTAGTGAACTTTTAAATTTTTGCATTTATATTTTCGATGTTTTTTCCAGTGATGTAATAAGCAAATTATCACTGCTAATATTATGTACCTTTTCTTAAGAATTGATATAGAGCGAATTTTAGATTTGTTGATTTTTGTAACAGTTTGGCCGAGTTTAATTTAACATCAGTCTTGAATGTCAGTATGTAAACAACGATGAGGTCATCGTTCTATCAGGATTGGCCGAGTTATAGAGATTTAATCAGGCCATTGCTGTTAAATATTTAGTTTTGCTGTTAAATATTTTTCCAATTTGTTGCAATAGATGTCGCCACGGGTATCACTAGATATGGCTGAACCATAGTCCAAAACGCGTGACGTCAGAATTTGAGAAAGAGCGAACTGCGCATTCGCTCGCCGGACGGGGACCAGAGAGGGTGTCGTTCCGATCATGCATCTTTAAAAAACTTAACGTAGTTTCGCCATGAAACAATTATTAACTACTCTTTATCCTTGGCGGCATCTATAAGTAATTTCTTTTTTTTTCTTTTTTTTCTCTGTTGTAAATAGTCCTGTCGTAACTGTAAATGTCTTTTTCTTTACTGTAAATAAATCTCTTTCATATTCAAAAGCTTCCTTTTTCTTCATTCAGTGACCCTAGACACTGAACTAAATGTGGTTGGATAGGCCTTCTGTCCCACCCAATTCCTACAAACATATATATATATATATATATATATATTAATAGCGCTGTTACCTAGCAACTGTTTCTATGTACATATGTTTTTTGGTCTTTAAAGAGCGTCGTTATCCAGCAACTGAGTCCATGTATATGTGCCTTGTTTTTAATATAAAATCATACTGTTATGTTTTTCGGCAAGCGTTGAGTCTTTTTTGATTGAATCGACAACCGAAAAGGCATCGTGTGGATGCAAAGATCCCTATTAAAGATAAGA
The DNA here is from genome assembly GCA_026543055.1 of Argiope trifasciata. Classification (NCBI taxonomy): domain Eukaryota; kingdom Metazoa; phylum Arthropoda; class Arachnida; order Araneae; family Araneidae; genus Argiope; species Argiope trifasciata. Next base: position 96,856 of record JAPMOQ010042510.1, read on the forward strand.
CGATTTATTGAAATAAGTTTTATTTTATTTGAGTAAATATTTTTGCACTTAAAATAGGTATGTACCTTCGAAACGAGTGAACAAAAAAAATTATTTCTTATTGGTAAATCAAAACATTATTTCAACAAGTCTCCAATCCATGCAAATAAAAAGGAATGTCTGTCTGTATGTCTCGTATTCACTGCCGTGCCAATCATCCGATTCCGATAAAACTTCGACTGCTTATTACTTGCATTTATGGGATAGTTACAGGAATAATACAATCATCTAAATCATAAAAAATGTCTTCAGATCTAATTACAGCATCTATTAAACATGGATGAGTCATCAAATAACTGCAGTGTAATTCTTACTCCTCGGTAAGAGTCTTATTAGAGTGTGTGCGAGAATGTTTTAGGGAAACATCCTATAGGTTTGAAGTTTACCAAAAAGACATTAAAAAACATTTAATAAAATTTTTAAATGCAGTAACTTCAAAAATTATCAACATACAACTAATTTTGCTCTATCAGATTTTTCAAAAAACAAATTGATTGTATTATTCTTTAAAACAATATAATTGTACTAAGAAGGTTTGCATTTTTTGCAGTAACTTCCGAAAATATTATAGCACAAATAATTTTGCACCCTCTTAGTTTTCAAAAAACTGTCTTTTTAACTGCATTAAAAATTTCGTGGTATAAATCTATGTTGAGTCCATTTGAAAAGAAACTGTTTTAATCCCCTTTAATAACATTAAACTTGAGAAAACGAGTCACGAGATACAATAAACGGTTTCTTCCATTTCCAGCTCGTATAAGAGAAATGAAATTAAAACTCAAGGGCTACAAACAATATCTCATTTCAAAACAACATCTTTGAGATTATATCCCAGATACAAAGAATATCGCAAACAGCGACATCATTGCTAATTAAAACACATTTCCTCGGAATTTTTCCTAATCATATTCTCCAGATCTCTTCCCCGTGACTCGGAAACCCTCTCAGGCATCGATTTCTCCCTCATAATCCTTTCAGACAACGCGCACAGCGCGGGCCGTCCATTGGACGGGCTAATGGAGATATCATGTCCCCCTGAGTGGAGAGGAGATCTATTGGAGGACGACCATGGATGGCACGGTGTGTTTATCTAGGAACTTTTCCGCATAAACATGTTTTTATGGAGGGAAGAAGGATATTGTGGGTTTCACTATTAGCTGTAACTGTAATGGTTCTTTCCTAGAAATTAAGGTATACGACAATGTTCGGAGGAATTTTTTTTAATTGGATTTTTTTAATACTTGAAATTGTGGTTTTTAGATGTGTTGCCAATTATGAAACAAAATATTATAAATATGACATAAGTATTTGAAAATATAATATATTTTGAGAAATAAGAAAGTTTGCAGTAAATTTTAATGAAATTGAACCTAAACGGTTAACACTTTTCACAAAATGGTAATGCAGTAGTCCTATTTTTCTTCATACACAAGACGTTGAATATAACGATGAATGAAATGAACCAAAAGCTAAGAAAACTGTTGAGATGCAAAGAAGTGATGGGGAAAATATGCGTATATATATGCATTTTTCCCATAAATTCGCAACTTCATTTTTCTTAAAACACCGATAAATGAAAAAAGTATTTGATACAACACTAAAACTTTTGGTTTATTTCAATGTCCATATTATTTAAAGCACACATTGATATGTTTATATGAATACCTCCATTGATTTTCGAAATATCATGTTAACGGTGGAAAATTTAGAAGAAAATTAAATTTTGAGAAAATTGAAGTGAAAGAAAATGTTTAGCTGAAAAATATGTGAACCTATATAGTGGTATTATGACATTTTATTAAAATCTAAATTAATTTCTGAAGTTTCATCTTAATTTTTCCCATATCAAAGTCTTCTGTTATTCCCAGATCCTATGCCACGTTATCTACGAAATGAATTCAAGAAATACTAAGTAAATTTCTTTAGTCACCGATTCCCACGGTGAGAGTGATGGATAAAAGTTGCTGACTTAACAAATAGCTTTATAAAAAGATCCCTGTGTTTCCCTTGCTTTGAAAGTCACATGTTCAGAAATCCCCAGGAGAAACTTAATACTCTATAAGCACTGTAAACAAGATGTTCCCTATCCAATGAAGCTATTTAAGATCAGGGATAAACTGTTCAGAAGTTTTCCTCCATTACTCGGTCTTTCGTTCTGAGTTGTGTGTATTCGTCGCTCTTAGTTTGTGCATAGACACGCCTGCTTTTCTGTGACGAAATAAAACGACGAAACTGCATCAAAGGTCTCTTCAATGTCTTCGAACCGGCCATCGGTGTCCGAAAATTCGCAATCTCTTCGTGTGTGTGTGTGTGTGTGTGTGTGTGTGTGTGTGTGTGT